>OY282606.1:61136919-61141919 GCA_958298945.1 Atherix ibis | reverse complement strand
ATGAAGAAGAGGAAGAAGAGGAAGAAGAGGAAAAATATGAAGAAGAGGAAGAAGAGGAAGAAAAGGAAGAAGAGGAAGAACAGGAAGAAGAGGAAGAAGAGGAAGAAGAGAAAGAAGAGAAAGAAGAGGAAGAAGAGGAAGAAGAGGAAAAATATGAAGAAGAGGAAGAAGAGGAAGAAGAGGAAGAAGATGAAGAATAGGAAGAAGAGGACGAAGATGAAGAAAAGGAAAAAGAGGAAGAAGAGGAAGAAGAGGAAGAAGAGGAAGAAGAGGAAGAAGAGAAAGAAGAGGAAGAAGAGGAAGAAAAGGAAGAAGAGGAAGAAGAGGGAGAAGAGGGAGAAGAGGAAGAAGAGGAAGAAGAGGAAGAAGAGGAAGAAGAGGAAGAATAGGAAGAAGAGGAAGAAGAGGAAGAAGAGGAAGAAGAGGAAGAAGAGGAAGAAGAGGAAGAAAAAGAAGAAGATTAGGAAGGGAAAGAAGAGAAAGAAGACGAACAAGACGAAGAAGAGTAAAGAGAGGAAGCAGAGGAAGAAGAGGAAGAAAAAGAAGAAGAGGAAGAAGAGGAAGAAGACGAAGAAGACGAAGAAGATGAAGAAGAGGTAGAAGAGCAAGAAGAGGAAGAATAGGAAGAAGAGGAAGAAGAGGAAGGAGAGGAAGAAGAGGAAGAAGAGGAAGAAGAGGAAGAAGAGGAAGAAAAAGAAGAAGATTAGGAAGGGAAAGAAGAGAAAGAAGACGAACAAGACGAAGAAGAATAAAAAGAGGAAGCAGAGGAAGAAGAGGAAGAAGAGGAAGAAGAGGAAGAAGAGGAAGAAGAGGAAGAAGAGGAAGAAGAGGAAGAAGAGGAAGAAGAGGAAGAAGAGGAAGAAGAGGAAGAAGAGGAAGAAGAGGAAGAAGAGGAAGAAGTGGAAAAAGAGGAAGAAGAGGAAGAAGTCCAAAAAGAGGAAAAGAGGAAGAAGAGGAAGAAAAGGAAGAAGAGGAAGAAGAGGAAGAAGAGGAAGAAGAGGGAGAAGAGGAAGAAGAGGAAGAAGATAAAGAAGAGGAAGAAGAGGAAGAAGAGGAATAAGAGGAAGAAGATGAAGAAAAGGAAAAAGAGGAAGAAGAGGAAGAAGAGGAAGAAGAGGAAGAAAAGGAAGAAAAGGAAGAAGAGGAAGGAGAAAAAGAGGAATAAGAGGAAGAAGAGGAAGAAGAGGAACAAGAGGAACAAGAGGAAGAAGAGGAAGAAGAAGAAGAAGACGACGAAGAGGAAGAAGAGGAAGAAGAGGAAGAAGAGGAAGAAGAGGAAGAAGAGGAAGAAGATGAAGTAGAGAAAGAAGAGGAAGGAGTGGAAAAAGAAGAAAAAGATTAAGAACAAGAAGAAGAAGAAGAAGAGGAAGAAGAGGAAGAAGAGATAAAATATGAAGAAGAGGAAGAAGAGGAAGAAAAGGAAGAAGAGGAAGAAGAGGAAGAAGAGGAAGAAAAAGAAGAAGATTAGGAAGGGAAAGAAGAGAAAGAAGACGAACAAGACGAAGAAGAGGAAGAAGAGTAAGAAGAGGAAGCAGAGGAAGAAGAGGAACAAGAGGAAGAAGAGGAAGAAGAAGAAGAAGACGACGAAGAGGAAGAAGAGGAAGAAGAGGAAGAAGAGGAAGAAGAGGAAGAAGATGAAGTAGAGAAAGAAGAGGAAGGAGTGGAAAAAGAAGAAAAAGATTAAGAACAAGAAGAAGAAGAAGAAGAGGAAGAAGAGGAAGAAGAGATAAAATATGAAGAAGATGAAGAAGAGGAAGAAGAGGAATAAGAGGAAGAAGAGGAAGAAGAGGAAGAAGAGGAAGAAGAGGGAGCAGAAGAGGAAGAAGAGGAAGAAGAGGAAGAAGAGGAAGAAGAGGAAGAAGAGAAAGAAGAAGAAGAAGAGGAAGAAGAGGAAGAAGAGGAAGAAGAGGAAGAAGAGGAAGAAGAGAAAGAAGAGAAAGAAGAGGAAGAAGAGGAAGAAGAAGAAGAAGAAGAGGAAGAAGAGGAAGAAGAAGAATAAGAGGAAGAAGAGGAAGAAGAGGAAGAAGAGAAAGAAGAGAAAGAAGAGGAAGAAGAGGAAGAAGAAGAAGAAGAAGAAGAAGAACAGGAAGAAGAGGAAGAAGAAGAAGAAGAGGAAGAAGAGGAAGAAGAGGAAGAAGAGTAAGAAGAGGAAGAAGAGGAAGAAGATGAAGAAGAGGAAGAAGAGAAAAAAGAGGAAGGAGAGGAAGAAGAGGAAGAAGATGAAGAAGAGGAATAAGAGGAAGAAGAGGAAGAAGAGAAAAAAGGGGAAGAAGAGGAAGAAGATGAAGAAGAGGAAGAAGAGAAAAAAGAGGAAGAAGAGGAAGAAGATGAAGAAGAGGAAGAAGAAGAAAAAGAGGAATAAGAGGAAGAAGAGGAAGAAGAGGAAGAAGAAGAAGAAGAAGAGGAAGAATAGGAACAAGAGGAAGAAGAAGAAGAAGAACAAGAAGACGACGAAGAGGAAGAAGAGGAAAAAGAGGAAGAAGAGGAAGAAAAGGAATAAGAGGAAGAAGAGGAAGAAGAGGAAGAAGAGGGAGAAGAAGAGGTAGAAGAGGAAGAAGAGGAAGTAGAGGAAGAAGAAAAAGAAGAGGAAGAAGAGGAAGAACAGGAAGAAGAGAAACAAGAGAAAGAAGAGAAAGAAGGAGAAGAAGAGGAAGAAGATGAAGAAGAGGAAGAAGAGGAAGAAGAGGAAGAAGAGAAAGAAGAGAAAGAAGAGAAAGAAGAGAAAGAGGAGAAAGAAGAGGAAAAAGAGGAAGAAGAGGAAGAAGAGGAAGAAGAGAAAGAAGAGGAAGAAGAGGAAGAAGAGGAAGAAGAGGAAGAAGAGGAAGAAGAGGAAGAAGAGGAAGAAGACGACGAAGAGGAAAAGAGGAAAAAGAGGAAGAAGAGGAAGAAGAGGAAGAAGAGGAAGAAGAGGAAGAAGAGGAATAAGAGGAACAAGAGGAAGAAGTGGAAGAAGAGGAAGAAAAAGAAGAAGATTAGGAAGGAAAAGAAGAGAAAGAAGACGAACAAGACAAAGAAGAGTAAAAAGAGGAAGTAGAGGAAGAAGAGGAAGAAGAGGAAGAAGAGGAAGAAGAGGAAGAAGAGGAAGAAGACGAAGAAGACGAAGAAAAGGAAGAAGAGGAAGAAGAGGAAGAAGAGGAAGAAGAGGAAGAAGAGGAAGAAGATGAAGAAGAGGAAGAAGAGGAAGAAGAGGAAAAATATGAAGAAGAGGAAGAAGAGGAAGAAAAGGAAGAAGAGGAAGAACAGGAAGAAGAGGAAGAAGAGGAAGAAGAGAAAGAAGAGAAAGAAGAGGAAGAAGAGGAAGAAGAGGAAAAATATGAAGAAGAGGAAGAAGAGGAAGAAGAGGAAGAAGATGAAGAATAGGAAGAAGAGGACGAAGATGAAGAAAAGGAAAAAGAGGAAGAAGAGGAAGAAGAGGAAGAAGAGGAAGAAGAGGAAGAAGAGAAAGAAGAGGAAGAAGAGGAAGAAAAGGAAGAAGAGGAAGAAGAGGGAGAAGAGGGAGAAGAGGAAGAAGAGGAAGAAGAGGAAGAAGAGGAAGAAGAGGAAGAATAGGAAGAAGAGGAAGAAGAGGAAGAAGAGGAAGAAGAGGAAGAAGAGGAAGAAGAGGAAGAAAAAGAAGAAGATTAGGAAGGGAAAGAAGAGAAAGAAGACGAACAAGACGAAGAAGAGTAAAGAGAGGAAGCAGAGGAAGAAGAGGAAGAAAAAGAAGAAGAGGAAGAAGAGGAAGAAGACGAAGAAGACGAAGAAGATGAAGAAGAGGTAGAAGAGCAAGAAGAGGAAGAAGAGGAAGAAGAGGAAGAAGAGGAAGGAGAGGAAGAAGAGGAAGAAGAGGAAGAAGAGGAAGGAGAGGAAGAAAAAGAAGAAGATTAGGAAGGGAAAGAAGAGAAAGAAGACGAACAAGACGAAGAAGAATAAAAAGAGGAAGCAGAGGAAGAAGAGGAAGAAGAGGAAGAAGAGGAAGAAGAGGAAGAAGAGGAAGAAGAGGAAGAAGAGGAAGAAGAGGAAGAAGAGGAAGAAGAGGAAGAAGAGGAAGAAGAGGAAGAAGAGGAAGAAGAGGAAGAAGTGGAAAAAGAGGAAGAAGAGGAAGAAGTCCAAAAAGAGGAAAAGAGGAAGAAGAGGAAGAAAAGGAAGAAGAGGAAGAAGAGGAAGAAGAGGAAGAAGAGGGAGAAGAGGAAGAAGAGGAAGAAGATAAAGAAGAGGAAGAAGAGGAAGAAGAGGAATAAGAGGAAGAAGATGAAGAAAAGGAAAAAGAGGAAGAAGAGGAAGAAGAGGAAGAAGAGGAAGAAAAGGAAGAAAAGGAAGAAGAGGAAGGAGAAAAAGAGGAATAAGAGGAAGAAGAGGAAGAAGAGGAACAAGAGGAACAAGAGGAAGAAGAGGAAGAAGAAGAAGAAGACGACGAAGAGGAAGAAGAGGAAGAAGAGGAAGAAGAGGAAGAAGAGGAAGAAGATGAAGTAGAGAAAGAAGAGGAAGGAGTGGAAAAAGAAGAAAAAGATTAAGAACAAGAAGAAGAAGAAGAAGAGGAAGAAGAGGAAGAAGAGATAAAATATGAAGAAGAGGAAGAAGAGGAAGAAAAGGAAGAAGAGGAAGAAGAGGAAGAAGAGGAAGAAAAAGAAGAAGATTAGGAAGGGAAAGAAGAGAAAGAAGACGAACAAGACGAAGAAGAGGAAGAAGAGTAAGAAGAGGAAGCAGAGGAAGAAGAGGAAGAAGTGGAAGAAGCGGAAGAAGAGGAAGAAGGCTAAGAAACGAAGAAGAGGAAGAAAAGGAAGAAGAGGAAGAAGGGGAAGAATGGGAAGAAGAGAGAGAATAGGAAGAAGAGGAAGAAGAGGAAGAAGAGGAAGAAGAGGAAAAAGAGGAAGAAGAGGAAAAGAGGAAGAAGGGGCAGAAGAGGAAGAAGAGGAAGAAGAAGAAGAAGAGGAAGAATAGAAAAAAGACGAAGAAGAGGAAGAAGAGGAAGAAGAGGAAGGTGTGGAAAAAGAGGAAGAAGAGGAAGAAGAGGAAGAAGA
>OY282606.1:61129419-61131919 GCA_958298945.1 Atherix ibis | reverse complement strand
AAAGAAGAGAAAGAAGAGGAAAAAGAGGAAGAAGAGGACGAAGAGGAAGAAGAGGAAGAAGAGGAAGAAGAGGAAGAAGACGAAGAAGAGGAAGAAGAGGAAGAAGAGGAAGAAGAGGAAGAAGAGGAAGAAGAGGAAGAAGAGGAAGAAGAGCAAGAAGAGGAAGAAGAGGAAGAAGAGGAAGAAGAGGAAGAAGAGGAAGAAGAGGAAGAAGAGGAAGAAGAGGAAGAAGAGGAAGAAGAGGAAGAAGAGGAAGAAGAGGAAGAAGAGGAAGAAGAGGAAGAAGAGGAAAAATGTGAAGAAGAGGAAAAATGTGAAGAAGAGGAAGAAGAGGAAGAAGAGGAAGAAGAGGAAGAAGAGGAAGAAGAGAAAGAAGAGGAAGAAGAGGAAGAAGAGGAAGAAGAGGAAGAAGAGGAAGAAGAGGAAGAAGAGGAAGAAGAGGAAGAAGAGGAAGAAGAGGAAGAAGAGGAAGAAGAGGAAGAAGAGCAAGAAGAGGAAGAAGAGGAAGAAGAGGAAGAAGAGGAAGAAGAGGAAGAAGAGGAAGAAGAGGAAGAAGAGGAAGAAGAGGAAGAAGAGGAAGAAGAGGAAGAAGAGGAAGAAGAGGAAGAAGAGGAAGAAGAGGAAGAAGAGGAAGAAGAGGAAGAAGAGGAAGAAGAGGAAGAAGAGGAAGAAGAGGAAGAAGAGGAAGAAGAGGAAGAAGAGGAAAAATATGAAGAAGAGGAAGAAGAGGAAGAAGAGGAAGAAGAGGAAGAAGAGGAAGAAGAGGAAGAAGAGGAAGAAGAGGAAGAAGAGGAAGAAGAGCAAGAAGAGGAAGAAGAGGAAGAAGAGGAAGAAGAGGTAGGAGAGGAAGAAGAGGAAGAAGAGGAAGAAGAGGAAGAAGAGGAAGAAAAAGAAGAAGATTAGGAAGGGAAAGAAGAGAAAGAAGACGAACAAGACGAAGAAGAATAAAAAGAGGAAGCAGAGGAAGAAGAGGAAGAAGAGGAAGAAGAGGAAGAAGAGGAAGAAGAGGAAGAAGAGGAAGAAGAGGAAGAAGAGGAAGAAGAGGAAGAAGAGGAAGAAGAGGAAGAAGAGGAAGAAGTGGAAAAAGAGGAAGAAGAGGAAGAAGTCCAAAAAGAGGAAAAGAGGAAGAAGAGGAAGAAAAGGAAGAAGAGGAAGAAGAGGAAGAAGAGGAAGAAGAGGGAGAAGAGGAAGAAGAGGAAGAAGATAAAGAAGAGGAAGAAGAGGAAGAAGAGGAATAAGAGGAAGAAGATGAAGAAAAGGAAAAAGAGGAAGAAGAGGAAGAAGAGGAAGAAGAGGAAGAAAAGGAAGAAAAGGAAGAAGAGGAAGGAGAAAAAGAGGAATAAGAGGAAGAAGAGGAAGAAGAGGAACAAGAGGAACAAGAGGAAGAAGAGGAAGAAGAAGAAGAAGACGACGAAGAGGAAGAAGAGGAAGAAGAGGAAGAAGAGGAAGAAGAGGAAGAAGATGAAGTAGAGAAAGAAGAGGAAGGAGTGGAAAAAGAAGAAAAAGATTAAGAACAAGAAGAAGAAGAAGAAGAGGAAGAAGAGGAAGAAGAGATAAAATATGAAGAAGAGGAAGAAGAGGAAGAAAAGGAAGAAGAGGAAGAAGAGGAAGAAGAGGAAGAAAAAGAAGAAGATTAGGAAGGGAAAGAAGAGAAAGAAGACGAACAAGACGAAGAAGAGGAAGAAGAGTAAGAAGAGGAAGAAGAGGAAGAAGTGGAAGAAGCGGAAGAAGAGGAAGAAGGCTAAGAAACGAAGAAGAGGAAGAAAAGGAAGAAGAGGAAGAAGGGGAAGAATGGGAAGAAGAGAGAGAATAGGAAGAAGAGGAAGAAGAGGAAGAAGAGGAAGAAGAGGAAAAAGAGGAAGAAGAGGAAAAGAGGAAGAAGAGGCAGAAGAGGAAGAAGAGGAAGAAGAAGAAGAAGAGGAAGAATAGAAAAAAGACGAAGAAGAGGAAGAAGAGGAAGAAGAGGAAGGTGTGGAAAAAGAGGAAGAAGAGGAAGAAGAGGAAGAAGAGGAAGAAGAATGAGAAGAGGAAGAAGAGGAATAAGAGGAAGAAGATGAAGAAGAGGAAGAAGAGGAAGAAGAGGAAGAAGAGGAAGAAGATTAGGAAGGGGAAGAAGAGAAAGAAGACCAACAAGAGGAAGAAGACGAAAAAGAGGAACAAGAGAAAGAAAAGGAAGAAGAGGACGAAGAGGAGGAAGAGGAAGGAGAGGAAGAAGAGGAAGAAGAAGAAGAAGAGGAAGAAGATGAAGAAGAGGAAGAGGAGAAAGAAGAGGAAGAAGAGGAAAAAGAGGAAGAAGAGGAAGAAGAGGAAGAAGAGAAAGAAGAGAAAGAAGAGGAAGAAGAGAAAGAGGAGGAAGAAGAGGAAGAAGAGGAAGAAGAGGAAAAAGAGAGAAAAGAGGAAGAAGAGGAAGAAGAGGAAGAAGACGAAGAAGACGAAGAAGAGGAAGAAGAGGAAGAAGAGGAAGAAGAGGAAGAAGAGGAAGAAGAGCAAGGAGAGGAAT
>OY282606.1:61111919-61119419 GCA_958298945.1 Atherix ibis | reverse complement strand
GGAAGAAGATGAAGAAGAGGAAGAAGAGAAAAAAGAGGAAGAAGAGGAAGAAGATGAAGAAGAGGAAGAAGAGGAATAAGAGGAAGAAGAGGAAGAAGAGGAAGAAGAGGAAGAAGAGGAAGAAGAGGGTGCAGAAGAGGAAGAAGAGGAAGAACAGGAAGAAGAGGAAGAAGAGGAAGAAGAGGAAGAAGAGAAAGAAGAAGAAGAAGAGGAAGAAGAGGAAGAAGAGGAAGAAGAGGAAGAAGAGGAAGAAGAGAAAGAAGAGAAAGAAGAGGAAGAAGAGGAAGAAGAAGAAGAAGAAGAGGAAGAAGAGGAAGAAGAAGAATAAGAGGAAGAAGAGGAAGAAGAGGAAGAAGAGAAAGAAGAGAAAGAAGAGGAAGAAGAGGAAGAAGAAGAAGAAGAAGAAGAAGAAGAGGAAGAAGAGGAAGAAGAAGAAGAAGAGGAAGAAGAGGAATAAGAGGAAGAAGAGGAAGAAGAGTAAGAAGAGGAAGAAGAGGAAGAAGATGAAGAAGAGGAAGAAGAGAAAAAAGAGGAAGGAGAGGAAGAAGAGGAAGAAGATGAAGAAGAGGAATAAGAGGAAGAAGAGGAAGAAGAGAAAAAAGGGGAAGAAGAGGAAGAAGATGAAGAAGAGGAAGAAGAGAAAAAAGAGGAAGAAGAGGAAGAAGATGAAGAAGAGGAAGAAGAAGAAAAAGAGGAATAAGAGGAAGAAGAGGAAGAAGAGGAAGAAGAAGAAGAAGAAGAGGAAGAATAGGAACAAGAGGAAGAAGAAGAAGAAGAAGAAGAAGACGACGAAGAGGAAGAAGAGGAAAAAGAGGAAGAAGAGGAAGAAAAGGAATAAGAGAAAGAAGAGGAAGAAGAGGAAGAAGAGGGAGAAGAAGAGGTAGAAGAGGCAGAAGAGGAAGTAGAGGAAGAAGAAGAAGAAGAGGAAGAAGAGGAAGAACAGGAAGAAGAGAAACAAGAGAAAGAAGAGAAAGAAGGAGAAGAAGAGGAAGAAGATGAAGAAGAGGAAGAAGAGGAAGAAGAGGAAGAAGAGAAAGAAGAGAAAGAAGAGAAAGAAGAGAAAGAGGAGAAAGAAGAGGAAAAAGAGGAAGAAGAGGAAGAAGAGGAAGAAGAGAAAGAAGAGGAAGAAGAGGAAGAAGAGGAAGAAGAGGAAGAAGAGGAAGAAGAGGAAGAAGACGACGAAGAGGAAAAGAGGAAAAAGAGGAAGAAGAGGAAGAAGAGGAAGAAGAGGAAGAAGAGGAATAAGAGGAACAAGAGGAAGAAGAGGAAGAAGAGGAAGAAAAAGAAGAAGATTAGGAAGGAAAAGAAGAGAAAGAAGACGAACAAGACGAAGAAGAGTAAAAAGAGGAAGCAGAGGAAGAAGAGGAAGAAGAGGAAGAAGAGGAAGAAGAGGAAGAAGAGGAAGAAGAGGAAGAAGACGAAGAAGACGAAGAAGAGGAAGAAGAGGAAGAAGAGGAAGAAGAGGAAGAAGAGGAAGAAGAGGAAGAAGATGAAGAAGAGGAAGAAGAGGAAGAAGAGGAAAAATATGAAGAAGAGGAAGAAGAGGAAGAAAAGGAAGAAGAGGAAGAACAGGAAGAAGAGGAAGAAGAGGAAGAAGAGAAAGAAGAGGAAGAAGAGGAAGAAGAGGAAAAATATGAAGAAGAGGAAGAAGAGGAAGAAGATGAAGAATAGGAAGAAGAGGACGAAGATGAAGAAAAGGAAGAAGAGGAAGAAGAGGAAGAAGAGGAAGAAGAGGAAGAAGAGGAAGAAGAGAAAGAAGAGGAAGAAGAGGAAGAAAAGGAAGAAGAGGAAGAAGAGGGAGAAGAGGGAGAAGAGGAAGAAGAGGAAGAAGAGGAAGAAGAGGAAGAAGAGGAAGAATAGGAAGAAGAGGAAGAAGAGGAAGAAGAGGAAGAAGAGGAAGAAGAGGAAGAAGAGGAAGAAGAGGAAGAAGAGGAAGAAGAGGAAGAAGAGGAAGAAAAAGAAGAAGATTAGGAAGGGAAAGAAGAGAAATAACACGAACAAGACGAAGAAGAGTAAAGAGAGGAAGCAGAGGAAGAAGAGGAAGAAAAAGAAGAAGAGGAAGAAGAGGAAGAAGAGGAAGAAGAGGAAGAAGACGAAGAAGACGAAGAAGATGAAGAAGAGGTAGAAGAGCAAGAAGAGGAAGAAGAGGAAGAAGAGGAAGAAGAGGAAGGAGAGGAAGAAGAGGAAGAAGAGGAAGAAGAGGAAGAAGAGGAAGAAAAAGAAGAAGATTAGGAAGGGAAAGAAGAGAAAGAAGACGAACAAGACGAAGAAGAATAAAAAGAGGAAGCAGAGGAAGAAGAGGAAGAAGAGGAAGAAGAGGAAGAAGAGGAAGAAGAGGAAGAAGAGGAAGAAGAGGAAGAAGAGGAAGAAGAGGAAGAAGAGGAAGAAGTGGAAAAAGAGGAAGAAGAGGAAGAAGTCCAAAAAGAGGAAAAGAGGAAGAAGAGGAAGAAAAGGAAGAAGAGGAAGAAGAGGAAGAAGAGGAAGAAGAAGGAGAAGAGGAAGAAGAGGAAGAAGATAAAGAAGAGGAAGAAGAGGAAGAAGAGGAATAAGAGGAAGAAGATGAAGAAAAGGAAAAAGAGGAAGAAGAGGAAGAAGAGGAAGAAGAGGAAGAAAAGGAAGAAAAGGAAGAAGAGGAAGGAGAAAAAGAGGAATAAGAGGAAGAAGAGGAAGAAGAGGAACAAGAGGAACAAGAGGAAGAAGAGGAAGAAGAAGAAGAAGACGACGAAGAGGAAGAAGAGGAAGAAGAGGAAGAAGAGGAAGAAGATGAAGTAGAGAAAGAAGAGGAAGGAGTGGAAAAAGAAGAAAAAGATTAAGAACAAGAAGAAGAAGAAGAAGAGGAAGAAGAGGAAGAAGAGATAAAATATGAAGAAGAGGAAGAAGAGGAAGAAAAGGAAGAAGAGGAAGAAGAGGAAGAAGAGGAAGAAAAAGAAGAAGATTAGGAAGGGAAAGAAGAGAAAGAAGACGAACAAGACGAAGAAGAGGAAGAAGAGTAAGAAGAGGAAGCAGAGGAAGAAGAGGAAGAAGTGGAAGAAGCGGAAGAAGAGGAAGAAAGCTAAGAAACGAAGAAGAGGAAGAAAAGGAAGAAGAGGAAGAAGGGGAAGAATGGGAAGAAGAGAGAGAATAGGAAGAAGAGGAAGAAGAGGAAGAAGAGGAAGAAGAGGAAAAAGAGGAAGAAGAGGAAAAGAGGAAGAAGAGGCAGAAGAGGAAGAAGAGGAAGAAGAAGAAGAAGAGGAAGAATAGAAAAAAGACGAAGAAGAGGAAGAAGAGGAAGAACAGGGAAGGTGTGGAAAAAGAGGAAGAAGAGGAAGAAGAGGAAGAAGAGGAAGAAGAATGAGAAGAGGAAGAAGAGGAATAAGAGGAAGAAGATGAAGAAGAGGAAGAAGAGGAAGAAAAGGAAGAAGAGGAAGAAGATTAGGAAGGGGAAGAAGAGAAAGAAGACCAACAAGAGGAAGAAGACGAAAAAAAGGAACAAGAGAAAGAAAAGGAAGAAGAGGACGAAGAGGAGGAAGAGGAAGGAGAGGAAGAAGAGGAAGAAGAAGAAGAAGAGGAAGAAGATGAAGAAGAGGAAGAGGAGAAAAAAGAGGAAGAAGAGGAAAAAGAGGAAGAAGAGGAAGAAGAGGAAGAAGAGAAAGAAGAGAAAGAAGAGGAAGAAGAGAAAGAGGAGGAAGAAGAAGAAGAAGAGGAAGAAGAGGAAAAAGAGAGAAAAGAGGAAGAAGAGGAAGAAGAGGAAGAAGACGAAGAAGACGAAGAAGAGGAAGAAGAGGAAGAAGAGGAAGAAGAGGAAGAAGAGGAAGAAGAGCAAGAAGAGGAATAAGAAAAAGAGGAATAAGAGGAAGAAGAGGAAGAAGAGGAAGAAGAAGAAGAAGAAAAGGAACAAGAGGAACAAGAGGAAGAAGAAGAAGAAGAAGAAGAAGAAGAAGACGACGTTGAGGAAGAAGAGGAAAAAGAGGAAGAAGAGGAAGAAAAGGAATAAGAGGAAGAAGAGGAAGAAGAGGAAGAAGAGGGAGAAGAAGAGGTAGAAGAAGTAGAAGAGGAAGAAGAGGAAGAAGAGGAAGAAGAGGAAGAAGAGGAAGAAGAGGAAGAAGAGGAAGAAGAGAAAGAAGAGGAAGAAGAGAAAGAAGGAGAAGAAGAGGAAGAAGATGAAGAAGAGGAAGAAGAGGAAGAAGAGGAAGAAGAGGAAGAAGAGAAGGAAGAGAAAGAAGAGAAAGAAGAGAAAGAGGAGAAAGAAGAGAAAGAAGAGAAAGAAGAGGAAAAAGAGGAAGAAGAGGACGAAGAGGAAGAAGAGGAAGAAGAGGAAGAAGAGGAAGAAGAGGAAGAAGAGGAAGAAGACGAAGAAGAGGAAGAAGAGTAAGAAGAGGAAGAAGAGGAAGAAGAGGAAGAAGAGGAAGAAGAGCAAGAAGAGGAAGAAGAGGAAGAAGAGGAAGAAGAGGAAGAAGAGGAAGAAGAGGAAGAAGAGGAAGAAGAGGAAGAAGAGGAAGAAGAGGAAGAAGAGGAAGAAGAGGAAGAAGAGGAAGAAGAGGAAGAAGAGGAAGAAGAGGAAGAAGAGGAAGAAGAGGAAGAAGAGGAAAAATGTGAAGAAGAGGAAGAAGAGGAAGAAGAGGAAGAAGAGGAAGAAGAGGAAGAAGAGGAAGAAGAGGAAGAAGAGGAAGAAGAGAAAGAAGAGGAAGAAGAGGAAGAAGAGGAAGAAGAGGAAGAAGAGGAAGAAGAGGAAGAAGAGGAAGAAGAGGAAGAAGAGGAAGAAGAGGAAGAAGAGGAAGAAGAGGAAGAAGAGGAAGAAGAGGAAGAAGAGCAAGAAGAGCAAGAAGAGGAAGAAGAGGAAGAAGAGGAAGAAGAGGAAGAAGAGGAAGAAGAGGAAGAAGAGGAAGAAGAGGAAGAAGAGGAAGAAGAGGAAGAAGAGGAAGAAGAGGAAGAAGAGGAAGAAGAGGAAGAAGAGGAAGAAGAGGAAGAAGAGGAAGAAGAGGAAGAAGAGGAAGAAGAGGAAGAAGAGGAAGAAGAGGAAGAAGAGGAAGAAGAGGAAGAAGAGAAAGAAGAGGAAGAAGAGGAAGAAGAGGAAGAAGATTAGGAAGGGGAAGAAGAGAAAGAAGACGAATAAGAGGAAGAAGAGGAAGAAGAGGAAAAAAAGGAAAAAGAGGAAAAAGAGGAAGAAGAGGTAAAAGAGGAAGAAGAGGAAGAAGAGGAAGAAGAGGAAGAAGAGGAAGAAGAGGAAGAAGAGGAAGAAGAGGGAGAAGAGGAAGAAGAGGAAGAAGAGGAAAAATATGAAGAAGAGGAAGAAGACGAAGAAGAGGAAGAAGGGGAGAAAAGAAGAAGAGGAAGAAGAGGAAGAAGAGGAAGAAGAGGAAGAAGATTAGGAAGGGGAATAAGAGAAAGAAGACGAACAAGAGGACGAAGGGGAAGAAGAGGAACAAGAGAAAGAAAAGGAAGAAGAGCAAGAAGAGGAAGAAGAGGAAGACGAAGAAGAAGAGGAAGATGATGAAGAAGAAGAGAAGAGGTAGAAGAGGAAGAAGAGGAAGAAGAGGAAGAAGAGGAAGAAAAGGAAAAAGAAGAAGAAGAGGAAGAAGTGGAAGAAGAGGAAGAAGAGGAAGAAGAGGAAGAAGAGGAAGAAGAGGAAGAAGAGAAAGAAGAGGAAGAAGAGGAAGAAGAGGAAGAAAAGGAAGAAGAGGAAGAAGAGGAAGAAGAGCAAGAAGAGGAAGAAGAAAAAGAGGAATAAAAGGAAGAAGAGGAAGAAGAGGAACAAGAGGAACAAGAGGAAGAAGAGGAAGAAGAGGAAGAAGAGGAAGAAGAAGAAGAAGAGGATGATGATGAAGAAGAAGAGAAGAGGTAGAAGAGGAAGAAGAGGAAGAAGAGGAAGAACAGGAAAAAGAGGAAGAAGAGGAAAAAGAGGAAGAAGAGGAAGAAGAGGAAGAAGAGGTAGAAGAGGAAGAAGAGGAAGAAGAGGAAGAAGAGGAAGAAGAGGAAGAAGAGAAAGAAGAGAAAGAAGAGGAAGAAGAGGAAGAAGAGAAAGAAGAGGAAGAAGAGGAAGAAGAAGAAAAAGAGGAAGAAGAGGAAGAAGAGAAAGAAGAGGAAGAAGAGGAAGAAGAGGAAGAAGAGGAAGAAGAGGAAGAAGAGGAAAAATATGAAGAAGAGGAAGAAGAGGAAGAAGAGGAAGAAGAGGAAGAAGAGGAAGAAGAGGAAGAAGAGGAAGAAGAGGAAGAAGAGAAAGAAGAGGAAGAAGAGGAAGAAGAGGAAGAAGAGGAAGAAGAGGAAGAAGAGGAAGAAGAGGAAGAAGAGGAAGAAGAGGAAGAAGAGGTAGAATAGGAAGAAGAGGAAGAAGAGGAAGAAGAGGAAGAAGAGGAAGAAGAGAAAGAAGAGAAAGAAGAGGAAGAAGAGGAAGAAGAGAAAGAAGAGGAAGAAGAGGAAGAAGAAGAAGAAGAGGAAGAAGAGGAAAAAGAGGAAGAAGAGGTAAAAGAGGAATAAGATGAAGAAGAGGAAGAAGAGGAAGAAGAGGAAGAAGACGGAGAAGAGGAAGAAGAGGACGAAGAGGAAAAATATGAAGAAGAGGAAGAAGAGGAAGAAGAGGAAGAAGAGGAAGAAGAGGAAGAAGAGGAAGAAGAGGAAGAAGAGGAAGAAGAGGAAGAAGAGGAAGAAGAGAAAGAAGATTAGGAAGGGGAAGAAGAGAAATAAGACGAACAAGAGGACGAAGGGGAAGAAGAGGAACAAGAGAAAGAAAAGGAAGAAGAGCAAGAAGAGGAAGAAGAGGAAGAAACGGAAAAAGAGGAAGAAGAGGAAGAAGAGGAAAAAGAGGAAGAAGAGGAAGAAGAGGAAGAAGAGGAAGAAGAGGAAGAAGAGAAAGAAGAGGAAGAAGAGGAAGAAGAGGAAGAAAAGGAAGAAGAGGAAGAAGAGGAAGAAGAGCAAGAAGAGGAAGAAGAAAAAGAGGAATAAGAGGAAGAAGAGGAAGAAGAGGAACAAAAGGAACAAGAGGAAGAAGAGGAAGAAGAGGAAGAAGAAGAAGAAGAGGATGATGATGAAGAAGAAGAGAAGAGGTAGAAGAGGAAGAAGAGGAAGAAGAGGAAGAACAGGAAAAAGAGGAAGAAGAGGAAGAAGAGGAAGAAGAGGAAGAAGAGGAAGAAGAGGAAGAAGAGGAAGAAGAGAAAGAAGAGGAAGAAGAGGAAGAAGAGGAAGAAGAGAAAGAAGAGGAAGAAGAGGAAGAAGAGGAAGAAGAGAAAGAAGAGGAAGAAGAGAAAGAAGAGAAAGTAGTGGAAGAAGAGGAAGAAGAAGAAGAAGAAGAGGAAGAAGAGAAAGAAGAAGAAGAAGAGGAAGAAGAGGAAGAAGAGGAAGAAGAGTAAGAAGAGGAAGAAGAGGAAGAAGAGGAAGAAGATGAAGAAGAGGAAGAAGAGAAAAAAGAGGAAGAAGAGGAAGAAGATGAAGAAGAGGAAGAAGAGGAATAAGAGGAAGAAGAGGAAGAAGAGGAAGAAGAGGAAGAAGAGGAAGAAGAGGGAGCAGAAGAGGAAGAAAAGGAAGAAG
>OY282606.1:61094419-61106919 GCA_958298945.1 Atherix ibis | reverse complement strand
GTAAAGAAAAGGAAGAAGAAGAAGAAGAGAAAGAAGAGGGAGAAGAGGGAGAAGAGGAAGAAAAGTAAGAAAAGTAAGAAGAGGAAGAAGAGGAAGAAGAGGAAGAAGAGGAAGAAGAGGAAGAAGAGGAAGAAGAGGAAGAAGAGGAAGAAGAGGAAGAAGAGAAAGAAGCGGAAGAAGAGGAAGAAGAGGAAGAAGAGGAAGAAGAGGAAGAAGAGGAAGAAGAGGAAGAAGAGAAAGAAGACGAACAAGAGAAAGAAGACGAACAATAGGAAGAAGAGGAAGAAGAGGAACAAGATAAAGAAAAGGAAGAAGAGCAAGACGAGGAAGAAGAGGAAGAAGAAGAAGAAGAGGAAGAAGATGCAGAAGCGAAAGAAGAGGAAGAAGAGGAAGAAGAGGGAGAAGAGGAAAAAAAAGGAAGAAGCGGAATAAGAAGAAGAAGAGAAAAAAGAGGAAGAAGAGGAAGAAGATGAAGAAGAGGAAGAAAAAGAAGGAGTGGAAAAGGAGGAAAAAGAGGAAAAAGAAGAAGAAGAGGAAGAAGAGGAAGAAGAGGAAGAAGAGGAAGAAGAGGAAAAAGAGGAAGAAGAGGAAGAAGAGGAAGAAGAGGAAGAAGAGGAAGAAGAGGAAGAAGAAGAAGAAGAGGAAGAAGGTAAAGAAAAGGAAGAAGAAGAAGAAGAGAAAGAAGAGGGAGAAGAGGGAGAAGAGGAAGAAAAGTAAGAAAAGTAAGAAGAGGAAGAAGAGGAAGAAGAGGAAGAAGAGGAAGAAGAGGAAGAAGAGGAAGAAGAGGAAGAAGAGGAAGAAGAGAAAGAAGAGGAAGAAGAGGAAAAAGAGGAAGAAGAGGAAGAAGAGGAAGAAGAGGAAGAAGAGCAAGAAGAGGAAAAAGGGGAAGAAGATGAAGAAGAGGAAGAAGAGGAAGGAGTGGAAAAGGAGGAAAAAGAGGAAAAAGAGGAAGAAGAGGAAGAAGAGGAAGAAGAGGAAGAAGAGGAAGCAGAGGAAGAAGAGGAAGAAGATGAAGAAGACGACGAAGAGGAAAAGCGGAAAAAGAGGAAGAAGGGGAATAAGAGGAAGAAGATTAAGCAGAGGAAGAAGAGGAAGAAGAGGAACAGGAGGAAGAATAGGAAGAATAGGAAGAATAGGAAGAAGATGAAGAAGAGGAAGAAAAGAACGAAGAGGAAAAAGAGGAAGAAGAGGAAGAAGAGGAAGAAGAGGAAGAAGAGGAAGAAGAGGAAGAAGAGGAAGAAGAGAAAGAAGAGGAAGAAGAGGAAGAAGAGGAAGAAGAGGAAGAAGAGGAAGAAGAGGAAGATTAGGAAGAAAAGGAAGAAGAGGAAAAATATAAAGAAGAGGAAGAAGAGGAAGAAGAGGAAGAAGAGGAAGAAGAGGAAGAAGAGGAAGAAGAGGAAGAAGAGGAAGAAGAGGAAGAAGAGGAAGAAGAGGAAGAAGAGGAAGAAGCGGAAGAAGAGGAAGAAGAGGAAGAAGAGGAAGAAGAGGAAGAAGAGGAAGAAGAGGAAAAAAAAAAAGAAGACGAACAAGAGAAAGAAGACGAACAATAGGAAGAAGAGGAAGAAGAGGAACAAGATAAAGAAAAGGAAGAAGAGCAAGACGAGGAAGAAGAGGAAGAAGAAGAAGAAGAGGAAGAAGATGCAGAAGAGAAAGAAGAGGAAGAAGAGGAAGAAGAGGAAGAAGAGGGAGAAGAGGAAAAAAGGAAGAAGCGGAATAAGAAGAAGAAGAGAAAAAAGAGGAAGAAGAGGAAGAAGATGAAGAAGAGGAAGAAAAAGAAGGAGTGGAAAAGGAGGAAAAAGAGGAAAAAGAAGAAGAAGAGGAAGAAGCGGAAGAAGAGGAAGAAGAGGAAGAAGAGGAAGAAGAGGAAGAAGAGGAAAAAGAGGAAGAAGAGGAAGAAGAGGAAGAAGAGGAAGAAGAGGAAGAAGAAGAAGAAGAGGAAGGAGATGAAGAAGAGGAACAAGAGGAAGAAGAGGCAGAAGAATAAGAAAAGGAAGAAGTGGAAGAAGGGGAAGAAGAGGAAGAAGAGGAAGAAGATAAAGAAGAGGAAGAAGAGAAAAAAGAGGAAGAAGATAAAGAAGAGGAAGAAAAAGAAGGATTGGAAAAGGAGGAAAAAGAGGAAAAAGAGGAAGAAGAGGAAGAAGAGGAAGAAGAGGAAGAGGAAGAAGAGGAAGAAGAGGAAGAAGAGGAAGAAGAGGAAGAAGAGGAAGAAGAGGAAGAACAGGAAGAAGAGGAAGAAGAAGAAGAAGAGGAAGGAGATGAAGAAGAGGAAGAAGTGGAAGAAGAATAAGAAAAGGAAGAAGAGGAAGAAGGGGAAGAAGAGGAAGAAGATGAAGAAGAGAAAGAAGAGGAAGAAGAGGAAGAAGAGGAAGAAGAGGAAGAAGAGGACGAAGAGGAAGAAGAGGAAGAAGAGGAAGAAGAGGAAGAAGAGGAAGAAGAGCAAGAAGAGGAAGAAGGGCAAGAAGAGGAAGAAGAAAAATAGGAATAAGAGGAATAAGAGGAAGAAGAGGGAGAAGAGGAAGAAGAAGAAGAAGAAGAAGAGGAAGAAGAGAAAGAAGAGGAACAAGAGGAAGAAGCGGAAGAAGAAGAAGACGACGAAGAGGAAGAAGAGGAAAAAGAGGAATAAGAGGAAGAAGAGGAAGGGGAAGAAGAGGAAGAAGAGGGAGAAGAAGAGGAATAAGAGGAAGAAGAGGAAGAAGAGGAAGAAGAGGAAGAGAAGAAAGAAGAAGAAGAGGAAGAAGAGGAAGAAGAGGAAGAAGAGGAAGAAGAGGAAGAAGAGGAAGAAGAGGAAGAAGAGGAAGAAGAGGAAGAAGAGGAAGAAGAGGAAGAAGAGGAAGAAGAGGAAGAAGAGGAAGAAGAGGAAGAAGAGAAAGAAGCGGAAGAAGCGGAAGAAGAGGAAGAAGAGGAAGAAGAGGAAGAAGAGGAAGACGAGGAAGAAGAGGAAGAAGAGAAAGAAGACGAACAAGAGAAAGAAGACGAACAATAGGAAGAAGAGGAAGAAGAGGAACAAGATAAAGAAAAGGAAGAAGAGCAAGACGAGGAAGAAGAAGAAGAAGAAGAAGAAGAGGAAGAAGATGCAGAAGAGAAAGAAGAGGAAGAAGAGGAAGAAGAGGGAGAAGAGGAAAAAAAAGGAAGAAGCGGAATAAGAAGAAGAAGAGAAAAAAGAGGAAGAAGAGGAAGTAGATGAAGAAGAGGAAGAAAAAGAAGGAGTGGAAAAGGAGGAAAAAGAGGAAAAAGAAGAAGAAGAGGAAGAAGAGGAAGAAGAGGAAGAGGAGGAAGAAGAGGAAAAAGAGGAAGAAGAGGAAGAAGAGGAAGAAGAGGAAGAAGAGGAAGAAGAGGAAGAAGAAGAAGAAGAGGAAGAAGGTAAAGAAAAGGAAGAAGAAGAAGAAGAGAAAGAAGAGGGAGAAGAGGGAGAAGAGGAAGAAAAGTAAGAAAAGTAAGAAGAGGAAGAAGAGGAAGAAGAGGAAGAAGAGGAAGAAGAGGAAGAAGAGGAAGAAGAGGAAGAAGAGGAAGAAGAGAAAAAAGCGGAAGAAGAGGAAGAAGAGGAAGAAGAGGAAGAAGAGGAAGAAGAGGAAGAAGAGGAAGAAGAGAAAGAAGACGAACAAGAGAAAGAAGACGAACAATAGGAAGAAGAGGAAGAAGAGGAACAAGATAAAGAAAAGGAAGAAGAGCAAGACGAGGAAGAAGAGGAAGAAGAAGAACAAGAGGAAGAAGATGCAGAAGCGAAAGAAGAGGAAGAAGAGGAAGAAGAGGGAGAAGAGGAAAAAAAAGGAAGAAGCGGAATAAGAAGAAGAAGAGAAAAAAGAGGAAGAAGAGGAAGAAGATGAAGAAGAGGAAGAAAAAGAAGGAGTGGAAAAGGAGGAAAAAGAGGAAAAAGAAGAAGAAGAGGAAGAAGAGGAAGAAGAGGAAGAAGAGGAAGAAGAGGAAAAAGAGGAAGAAGAGGAAGAAGAGGAAGAAGAGGAAGAAGAGGAAGAAGAGGAAGAAGAGGAAGAAGAAGAAGAAGAGGAAGAAGGTAAAGAAAAGGAAGAAGAAGAAGAAGAGAAAGAAGAGGGAGAAGAGGGAGAAGAGGAAGAAAAGTAAGAAAAGTAAGAAGAGGAAGAAGAGGAAGAAGAGGAAGAAGAGGAAGAAGAGGAAGAAGAGGAAGAAGAGGAAGAAGAGGAAGAAGAGAAAGAAGAGGAAGAAGAGGAAAAAGAGGAAGAAGAGGAAGAAGAGGAAGAAGAGGAAGAAGAGCAAGAAGTGGAAAAAGGGGAAGAAGATGAAGAAGAGGAAGAAGAGGAAGGAGTGGAAAAGGAGGAAAAAGAGGAAAAAGAGGAAGAAGAGGAAGAAGAGGAAGAAGAGGAAGAAGAGGAAGCAGAGGAAGAAGAGGAAGAAGATGAAGAAGACGACGAAGAGGAAAAGCGGAAAAAGAGGAAGAAGGGGAATAAGAGGAAGAAGATTAAGCAGAGGAAGAAGAGGAAGAAGAGGAACAGGAGGAAGAATAGGAAGAATAGGAAGAATAGGAAGAAGATGAAGAAGAGGAAGAAAAGAACGAAGAGGAAAAAGAGGAAGAAGAGGAAGAAGAGGAAGAAGAGGAAGAAGAGGAAGAAGAGGAAGAAGAGAAAGAAGAGGAAGAAGAGGAAGAAGAGGAAGAAGAGGAAGAAGAGGAAGAAGAGGAAGATGAGGAAGAAAAGGAAGAAGAGGAAAAATATAAAGAAGAGGAAGAAGAGGAAGAAGAGGAAGAAGAGGAAGAAGAGGAAGAAGAGGAAGAAGAGGAAGAAGAGGAAGAAGAGGAAGAAGAGGAAGAAGAGGAAGAAGCGGAAGAAGAGGAAGAAGAGGAAGAAGCGGAAGAAGAGGAAGAAGAGGAAGAAGAGGAAGAAGAGGAAGAAGAGGAACAAGAGAAAGAAGACGAACAATAGGAAGAAGAGGAAGAAGAGGAACAAGATAAAGAAAAGGAAGAAGAGCAAGACGAGGAAGAAGAGGAAGAAGAAGAAGAAGAGGAATAAGATGCAGAAGAGAAAGAAGAGGAAGAAGAGGAAGAAGAGGAAGAAGAGGGAGAAGAGGAAAAAAAGGAAGAAGCGGAATAAGAAGAAGAAGAGAAAAGAGAGGAAGAAGAGGAAGAAGATGAAGAAGAGGAAGAAAAAGAAGGAGTGGAAAAGGAGGAAAAAGAGGAAAAACAAGAAGAAGAGGAAGAAGAGGAAGAAGAGGAAGAAGAGGAAGAAGAGGAAGAAGAGGAAGAAGAGGAAAAAGAGGAAGAAGAGGAAGAAGAGGAAGAAAAGGAAGAAGAGGAAGAAGAAGAAGAAGAGGAAGGAGATGAAGAAGAGGAACAAGAGGAAGAAGAGGCAGAAGAATAAGAAAAGGAAGAAGTGGAAGAAGGGGAAGAAGAGGAAGAAGAGGAAGAAGATAAAGAAGAGGAAGAAGAGAAAAAAGAGGAAGAAGATAAAGAAGAGGAAGAAAAAGAAGGAGTGGAAAAGGAGGAAAAAGAGGAAAAAGAGGAAGAAGAGGAAGAAGAGGAAGAAGAGGAAGAGGAAGAAGAGGAAGAAGAGGAAGAAGAGGAAGAAGAGGAAGAAGAGGAAGAAGAGGAAGAAGAGGAAGAAGAGGAAGAACAGGAAGAAGAGGAAGAAGAAGAAGAAGAGGAAGGAGATGAAGAAGAGGAAGAAGAGGAAGAAGAATAAGAAAAGGAAGAAGAGGAAGAAGGGGAAGAAGAGGAAGAAGATGAAGAAGAGAAAGAAGAGGAAGAAGAGGAAGAAGAGGAAGAAGAGGAAGAAGAGGACGAAGAGGAAGAAGAGGAAGAAGAGGAAGAAGAGGAAGAAGAGGAAGAAGAGCAAGAAGAGGAAGAAGGGCAAGAAGAGGAAGAAGAAAAATAGGAATAAGAGGAATAAGAGGAAGAAGAGGGAGAAGAGGAAGAAGAAGAAGAAAAAGAAGAGGAAGAAGAGAAAGAAGAGGAACAAGAGGAAGAAGCGGAAGAAGAAGAAGACGACGAAGAGGAAGAAGAGGAAAAAGAGGAATAAGAGGAAGAAGAGGAAGGGGAAGAAGAGGAAGAAGAGGGAGAAGAAGAGGAATAAGAGGAAGAATAGGAAGAAGAGGAAGAAGAGGAAGAGAAGAAAGAAGAAGAAGAGGAAGAAGAGGAAGAAGAGGAAGAAGAGGAAGAAGAGGAAGAAGAGGAAGAAGAGGAAGAAGAGAAAGAAGAGAAAGAAGAGGAAGAAGAGGAGAAAAGGAAGAAGAGGAAGAAGAGGAAGAAGATGAAGAAGAGGAAGAAGGGAAAGAAAAGGAAGTAGAGGAAGAAGAGGAAGAAGATGAAGGAGTGGAAAAAGAGGAAGAAGAGGAATAAGAGGAAGAAGAGGAAGAAGAGGAAGAAGAGGAAGAAGAGGAAGAAGAGGAAGAAGAGGAAGAAGAGGAAGAAGAGGAAGAAGATTAGGAAGGGGAAGAAGAGGAAGAATATGACGAAGAAGAAAAGAGGCAAGAGAGGAAGAAGAGGAAGAAGAGGAATAAGAGGAAGAAGAGGAAGAAGAGGAAGAAGAGGGAGAAGAAAAGGAAGAAGAGGAAGAAAAGGAAGAAGAGGAAGAAGAGGAAGAAGAGGAAGAAGAGGAAGAAAAAGAAGAAGATTAGGAAGGGAAAGAAGAGAAAGAAGACGAACAAGACGAAGAAGAGTAAGAAGAGGAAACAGAGGAAGAAGACGAAGAAGAGGAAGAAGAGGAAGAAGAGGAAGAAGAGGAAGAAGAGGAAGAAGAGGAAGAAGAGGAAGAAGAGGAAGAAGAGGAAGAAGAGGAAGAAGGGGAAGAAGAGGCAGAAGATTAAGAGAGGAAGAAGAGGAACAGGAAGAAGAATAGGAAGAATAGGAAGAAGAAAAGAAGAGGAAGAAGAAGAATAAGATGAAGAAGAAGATGAAGAAGAGGAAGAAGAGGAAGAAGAGGAAGAAGATGAAGAAGAGGAAGAAGGGAAGGAAGAGGAAGAAGAGGAAGAAGAGAAAGAAGAGGAAGGAGTGGAAAAAGACGAAGAAGAGGAAGAAGAGGAAGAAGAGGGAGAAGCAGAAGAAGAGGAAGAAGAGGAAGAAGAGGAAGAAGAGGAAGAAGAGGAAGAAGAAAAACAGGAATAAGAGGAAGAAGAGGAAGAAGAGGAAGAAGAGAAAGAAGAAGAAGAAGAAGAGGAAGAAGAGGTAGAAGAGGAAGAAGAGGAAGAAGAGGAAGAAGAGGAAGAAGAGGAAGAAGAGGAAGAAGATAAAGAAGAGGAAGAAGAGAAAAAAGAGGAAGAAGAGGAAGAAGAGGAAGAAGAGGAAGAAGAGGAAGAAGAGGAAGAAGATGAAGAAGAGGAAGAAGAGGAGGAAGAGGAAGAAGAGTAAGAAGAGGAAGAAGAGGAAGAAGAGGAAGAAGAGGAAGAAGAGGAAAAATATGAAGAAGAGGAAGAAGAGGAAGAAGAGGAAGAAGAGGAAGAAGAGGAAGAAGAGGAAGAAGAGGAAGAAGAGGAAGAAGAGGAAGAAGAGGAAGAAGAGGAAGAAGAGGAAGAAGAGGAAGAAGAGGAAGAAGAGGAAGAAGAGGAAGAAGAGGAAGAAGAGGAAGAATAGGAAGACTAGGAAGAAGAGAAGAAGAGGAAGAAGACGAATAAGATGAAGAAGAAGATGAAGAAGAGGAAGAAGAGGAAGAAAAGAAAGAGGAGGAAGAAGAGGAAGAAGAGGAAGAAGAGGAAGAAGAGGAAAAATATGAAGAAGAGGAAAAATATGAAGAAGAGGAAGAAGAGGAAGAAGAGGAAGAAGAGGAAGAAGAGGAAGAAGAGGAAGAAGATGAAGAAGATGAAGAAGAGAACGAAGAGGAAGAAGAGGAAGAAGAGGAAGAAGAGGAAGAAAAGGAAGAAGAGGAAGAAGAGGAAGAAGAGGAAGGAGTGGCAAAAGACGAAGAAGAGGAAGAAGAGGGAGAAGAAGAAGAAGAGGAAGAAGAGGAAGAAGAGGAAGAAGAGGAAGAAGAGGAAGAAGAGGAATAAAAGCAAGAAGAGGCAGAAGAGGAAGAAGAGGAAGAAAAGAAAGAGGAGGACGAAGAGGAAGAAGAGAAAGAAGAGGATGAAAAAGAAGAAGAGGAAGAAGAAGAAGAAAACGATGAAGAAGAGGAAGAAGAGGAAGAAGAGGAAGAAGAAAAAGAAGAGGAAGAAGGTGAAGAAGAGGAAGAAGAGGAAGAAGAGAAAGAAGAGGGAGAAGAGGAAGAAAAGGAAGAAGAGGAAGAAGAGGAAGAAGAGGAAGAAGAGGAAGAAGAGGAAGAAGAGGAAGAAGAGGAAGAAGAGGAAGAAGAGAAAGAAGAGGAAGAAGAGGAAAAAGAGGAAGAAGAGGAAGAAGAGGAAGAAGAGGAAGAAGAGGAAGAAGAGCAAGAAGAGGAAGAAGGGGAAGAAGATGAAGAAGAGGAAGAAGAGGAAGGAGTGGAAAAGGAGAAAAAAGAGGAAAAAGAGGCAGGAGAGGAAGAAGAGGAAGAAGAGGAAGAAGAGGAAGAAGAGGAAGAAGAGGAAGAAGAGGAAGAAGATGAAGAAGACGACGAAGAGGAAGAAGAGTAAAAAGAGGAAGAAGAGGAAGAAGAGGAAGAAGAGGAAGAAGAGGAAGAAGAGCAAAAAGAGGAAGAAGGGAAAGAAGATGAAGAAGAAGAAGAAGAGGAAGGAGTGGAAAAGGAGGAAAAAGAGGAAAAAGAGGAAGAAGAGGAAGAAGAGGAAGAAGAGGAAGAAGAGGAAGAAGAGGAAGAAGAGGAAGAAGAGGAAGAAGATGAAGAAGACGACGAAGAGGAAAAGCGGAAAAAGAGGAATAAGAGGAAGAAGAGGAATAAGAGGAATAAGAGGAAAAAGAGGAAGAAGAGGAAGAAGAGGGAGAAGAAGAGGAAGAAGAGGGAGAAGAAGAGGAAGAAGAGGGAGAAGAAGAGGAAGAAGAGGAAGAAGAGGAAGAAGAGGAAGTAAAGGAAGAAGAGGAAGAGGAGGAAGAAGAAGAAGAAGATTAGGAAGCCAAAGAAGAGAAAGAATACGAACAAGACGAAGAAGAGTAAGAAGAGGAAGCAGAGGAAAAAGAGGAAGAAGAGGAAGAAGAGGAAGAAGACGAAGAAGAGGAAGAAGAGGAAGAAGAAGAAGAAGAGGAAGAAGGGGAAGAAGAGGAAGAAGAGAAAGCAGAGGAAGAAGAGGAAGAAGAGGAACAGGAGGAAGAATAGGAAGAATAGGAAGAATAGGAAGAATAGGAAGAAGAGAAGAAGAGGAAGAAGAGGAATAAGATGAAGAAGAAGATGAAGAAGAGGAAGAAGAGGAAGAAGAGGAAGAAGATGAAGAAGAGGAAGAAAAGAACGAAGAGGAAGAAGAGGAAGAAGAGAAAGAAGAGGAAGAAGTAGGAAAAGACGAAGAAGAGGAAGAAGAAGGAGAAGAAGAAGAAGAGGTAGAAGAGGAAGAAGAGGAAGAAGACGAATAAAAGGAAGAAGAGGCAGAAGAGAAAGAAGAAGAAGAAGAAGAGGAAGAAGAAGAAGAAGAGGAAGAAGGGGAAGAAGAGGGAGAAGAGGTAAAATATGAAGAAGAGGAAAAAGAGAAAGAAGAGGAAGAAGAGGAAGAAAATGAAGACGAGGAAGAAGAGAAAGAAGAGGAAGAAGAGGAAGAAGAGGAAGTAGAGGAAGAAGAGGAAGGAGTGGAAAAAGAAGAAGAAGATTAAGAACAGGAAGAAGAAGAAGAAGAGGAAGAAGAGATAAAATATGAAGAAGAGGAAGAAAAGGAAGAAAAGGAAGAAGACGAAGAAGAGGAAGAAGAGGAAGAAGAGGAAGAAAAAGAAGAAGATTAGGAAGGGAAAGAAGAGAAAGAAGACGAACAAGACGAAGAAGAGGAAGAAGAGTAAGAAGAGGAAGCAGAGGAAGAAGAGGAAGAAGAGGAAGAAGCGGAAGAAGAGGAAGAAGGCTAAGAAACGAAGAAGAGGAAGAAAATGAAGAAGAGGAAGAAGAGGAAGAATGGGAAGAATGGGAAGAAGAGAGAGAATAGGAAGAAGAGGAAGAAGAGGAAGAAGAGGAAAAAGAGGAAAAAGAGGAAGAAGAGGAAAAGAGGAAGAAGAGGAAGAAGAGGAGGAAGAGGAAGAAGAGGCAGAAGAAGAAGAAGAGGAAGAAGAGGAAGAAGAGGAAGAAGAGGAAGAAGAGGAAGAAGAGGAAGAAGAGGAAAAAGAGGAAGAAGAGGAAGACGAAGAAGAAGAGGAAGAAGGTGAAGAAGAGGAAGAAGAGGAAGAAGAGAAAGAAGAGGGAGAAGAGGAAGAAAAGGAAGAAGAGGAAGAAGAGGAAGAAGATGAAGAAGAGGAAGAAGAGGAAGAAGAGGAAGAAGAGGAAGAAGAGGAAGAAGAGGAAGAAGAGGAAGAGGAGGAAGAAGAGGAAGAAGAGGAAGAATAGAAAAAAGAGGAAGAAGAGGAAGAAGAGGAAGAAGAGGAAGAAGAGGAAGAAGAGGAAGAAGAGGAAGAAGAGGAAGGAGTGGAAAAAAAGGAAGAAAAGGAAGAAGAGGAAGAAGAATAAGAAGAGGAAGAAGAGGAATAAGAGGAAGAAGACGAAGAAGAGGAAGAAGAGGAAGAAGAGGAAGAAGAGGAAGAAGAGGAAGAAGAGGAAGAAGATGATGAAACAGAAGAAGAGGAAGAAGAAGAAGAAGAAGAGGAAAAAGAGGAAAAAGAGGAAGAAGAGGAAGACGAAGAAGAAGAGGAAGAAGGTGAAGAAGAGGAAGAAGAGGAAGAAGAGAAAGAAGAGGGAGAAGAGGAAGAAAAGGAAGAAGAGGAAGAAGAGGAAGAAGAGGAAGAAGAGGAAGAAGAGGAAGAAGAGGAAGAAGAGGAAGAAGAGGAAGAAGAGGAAGAAGAGGAAGAAGAGGAAGAAGAGGAAGAAGAGGAAGAGGAGGAAGAAGAGGAAGAAGAGGAAGAATAGAAAAAAGAGGAAGAAGAGGAAGAAGAGGAAGAAGAGGAAGAAGAGGAAGAAGAGGAAGGAGTGGAAAAAAAGGAAGAAAAGGAAGAAGAGGAAGAAGAATAAGAAGAGGAAGAAGAGGCAGAAGAGGAAGAAGAAGAAGAGAAAAAAGAGGAAGAAGAAGAAGAAGAGGAAGAAGAGGAAGAAGAGGAAGAAGAGGAAGAAGAGAAAGAAGAGGAAGAAGAGGAAGAAGAGGAAGAAGATGATGAAACAGAAGAAGAGGAAGAAGAAGAAGAAGAAGAGGAAGAAGAGGAAAAAGAGGAAGAAGAGGAAGACGAAGAAGAAGAGGAAGAAGGTGAAGAAGAGGAAGAAGAGGAAGAAGAGAAAGAAGAGGGAGAAGAGGAAGAAAAGAAAGAAGAGGAAGAAGAGGAAGAAGAGGAAGAAGAGGAAGAAGAGGAAGAAGAGGAAGAAGAGGAAGAAGAGGAAGAAGAGGAAGAAGAGGAAGAAGAGGAAGAGGAGGAAGAAGAGGAAGAAGAGGAAGAATAGAAAAAAGAGGAAGAAGAGGAAGAAGAGGAAGAAGAGGAAGAAGAGGAAGAAGAGGAAGAAGAGGAAGAAGAGGAAGAAGAGGAAGAAGAGGAAGAAGAGGAAGAAGAGGAAGAAGAGGAAGAAGAGGAAGAAGAGGAAGAAGATTAGGAAGGGCAAGAAGAGAAAGAAGACCAACAAGAGGAAGAAGAGGAAAAAGAGGAAGCAGAGGAAGAAGAGGAAGAAGAGGAAGAAGAGGAAGAAGAGGAAGAAGATGAAGAAGAGGAAGGAGAGGAAGAAGAATAAGAAGAGGAAGAAGGGGAAGAAGAGGAAGAAGAGGAAGCAGAGGAAGAAAAGGAAGAAGAGGAACAGGAGGAAGAATAGGAAGAATAGGAAGAATAGGAAGAATAGGAAGAATAGGAAGAAGAGAAGAAGAGGAAGAAGAGGAATAAGATGAAGAAGAAGATGAAGAAGAGGAAGAAGAGGAAGAAGAGGAAGAAGATGAAGAAGAGGAAGAAAAGACCGAAGAGGAAGAAGAGGAAGAAGAGAAAGAAGAGGAAGAAGTAGGAAAAGACGAAGAAGAGGAAGAAGAAGGAGAAGAAGAAGAAGAGGTAGAAGAGGAAGAAGAGGAAGAAGAGGAATAAAAGGAAGAAGAGGCAGAAGAGAAAGAAGAAGAAGAAGAAGAGGAAGAAGAAGAAGAAGAGGAAGAAGGGAAGAAGAGGGAGAAGAGGTAAAATATGACGAAGAGGAAAACGAGAAAGAAGAGGAAGAAGAGGAAGAAAATGAAGATGAGGAAGAAGAGGAAGAAGAGGAAGAAAAGAAAGAAGAGGAAGAAGAGGAAGTAGAGGAAGAAGAGGAAGGAGTGGAAAAAGAAGAAGAAGATTAAGAACAGGAAGAAGAAGAAGAAGAGGAAGAAGAGATAAAATATGAAGAAGAGGAAGAAAAGGAAGAAAAGGAAGAAGAGGAAGAAGAGGAAGAAGAGGAAGAAAAAGAAGAAGATTAGGAAGGGAAAGAAGAGAAAGAAGACGAACAAGACGAAGAAGAGGAAGAAGAGTAAGAAGAAGAATCAGAGGAAGAAGAGGAAGAAGAGGAAGAAGAGGAAGAAGCGGAAGAAGAGGAAGAAGGCTAAGAAACGAAGAAGAGGAA
>OY282606.1:61086919-61089419 GCA_958298945.1 Atherix ibis | reverse complement strand
AGGAAGAAGAGGAAGAAGAGGAAGAAGAGGAAGAAGAGGAAGAAGAGGAAGAAGAGGAAGAATAGGAAGAAAAGGAAGAAGAGGAAGAAGAGGAAGAAGAGGAAGAAGAGGAAGAAGAGGAAGAAGAGGAAGAAGAGAAAGAAGAGGAAGAAGAGGAAAAAGAGGAAGAAGAGGAAGAAGAGGAAGAAGAGGAAGAAGAGGAAGAAGAGCAAGAAGAGGAAGAAGGGGAAGAAGATGAAGAAGAGGAAGAAGAGGAAGGAGTGGAAAAGGAGAAAAAAGAGGAAAAAGAGGAAGAAGAGGAAGAAGAGGAAGAAGAGGAAGAAGAGGAAGAAGAGGAAGAAGAGGAAGAAGAGGAAGAAGAGGAAAAAGAGGAAGAAGAGGAAGAAGAGGAAGAAGAGGAAGAAGAGGAAGAAGAGCAAAAAGAGGAAGAAGGGGAAGAAGATGAAGAAGAAGAAGAAGAGGAAGGAGTGGAAAAGGAGGAAAAAGAGGAAAAAGAGGAAGAAGAGGAAGAAGAGGAAGAAGAGGAAGAAGAGGAAGAAGAGGAAGAAGAGGAAGAAGAGGAAGAAGATGAAGAAGACGACGAAGAGGAAAAGCGGAAAAAGAGGAATAAGAGGAAGAAGAGGAATAAGAGGAATAAGAGGAAAAAGAGGAAGAAGAGGAAGAAGAGGGAGAAGAAGAGGAAGAAGAGGGAGAAGAAGAGGAAGAAGAGGGAGAAGAAGAGGAAGAAGAGGAAGAAGAGGAAGTAAAGGAAGAAGAGGAAGAGGAGGAAGAAGAGGAAGAAGATTAGGAAGCCAAAGAAGAGAAAGAATACGAACAAGACGAAGAAGAGTAAGAAGAGGAAGCAGAGGAAAAAGAGGAAGAAGAGGAAGAAGAGGAAGAAGACGAAGAAGAGGAAGAAGAGGAAGAAGAAGAAGAAGAGGAAGAAGGGGAAGAAGAGGAAGAAGAGAAAGCAGAGGAAGAAGAGGAAGAAGAGGAACAGGAGGAAGAATAGGAAGAATAGGAAGAATAGGAAGAATAGGAAGAAGAGAAGAAGAGGAAGAAGAGGAATAAGATGAAGAAGAAGATGAAGAAGAGGAAGAAGAGGAAGAAGAGGAAGAAGATGAAGAAGAGGAAGAAAAGAACGAAGAGGAAGAAGAGGAAGAAGAGAAAGAAGAGGAAGAAGTAGGAAAAGACGAAGAAGAGGAAGAAGAAGGAGAAGAGGAAGAAGAGGTAGAAGAGGAAGAAGAGGAAGAAGAAGAATAAAAGGAAGAAGAGGCAGAAGAGAAAGAAGAAGAAGAAGAAGAGGAAGAAGAAGAAGAAGAGGAAGAAGGGGAAGAAGAGGGAGAAGAGGTAAAATATGAAGAAGAGGAAAAAGAGAAAGAAGAGGAAGAAGAGGAAGAAAATGAAGACGAGGAAGAAGAGAAAGAAGAGGAAGAAGAGGAAGAAGAGGAAGTAGAGGAAGAAGAGGAAGGAGTGGAAAAAGAAGAAGAAGATTAAGAACAGGAAGAAGAAGAAGAAGAGGAAGAAGAGATAAAATATGAAGAAGAGGAAGAAAAGGAAGAAAAGGAAGAAGACGAAGAAGAGGAAGAAGAGGAAGAAGAGGAAGAAAAAGAAGAAGATTAGGAAGGGAAAGAAGAGAAAGAAGACGAACAAGACGAAGAAGAGGAAGAAGAGTAAGAAGAGGAAGCAGAGGAAGAAGAGGAAGAAGAGGAAGAAGCGGAAGAAGAGGAAGAAGGCTAAGAAACGAAGAAGAGGAAGAAAATGAAGAAGAGGAAGAAGAGGAAGAATGGGAAGAATGGGAAGAAGAGAGAGAATAGGAAGAAGAGGAAGAAGAGGAAGAAGAGGAAAAAGAGGAAAAAGAGGAAGAAGAGGAAAAGAGGAAGAAGAGGAAGAAGAGGAGGAAGAGGAAGAAGAGGCAGAAGAAGAAGAAGAGGAAGAAGAGGAAGAAGAGTTAGAAGAGGAAGAAGAGGAAGAAGAGGAAGAAGAGGAAAAAGAGGAAGAAGAGGAAGACGAAGAAGAAGAGGAAGCAGGTGAAGAAGAGGAAGAAGAGGAAGAAGAGAAAGAAGAGGGAGAAGAGGAAGAAAAGGAAGAAGAGGAAGAAGAGGAAGAAGAGGAAGAAGAGGAAGAAGAGGAAGAAGAGGAAGAAGAGGAAGAAGAGGAAGAAGAGGAAGAAGAGGAAGAAGAGGAAGAGGAGGAAGAAGAGGAAGAAGAGGAAGAATAGAAAAAAGAGGAAGAAGAGGAAGAAGAGGAAGAAGAGGAAGAAGAGGAAGAAGAGGAAGAAGAGGAAGGAGTGGAAAAAAAGGAAGAAAAGGAAGAAGAGGAAGAAGAATAAGAAGAGGAAGAAGAGGAATAAGAGGAAGAAGACGAAGAAGAGGAAGAAGAGGAAGAAGAGGAAGAAGAGGAAGAAGAGGAAGAAGAGGAAGAAGAGGAAGAAGATGATGAAACAGAAGAAGAGGAAGAAGAAGAAGAAGAAGAGGAAAAAGAGGAAAAAGAGGAAGAAGAGGAAGACGAAGAAGAAGAG
>OY282606.1:61066919-61076919 GCA_958298945.1 Atherix ibis | reverse complement strand
GAAGAGGAAGAAGAGGAAGAAGAGGAAGAACAGGAAGAAGAGAAAGAAGAGGAAGAAGAGGAAGAAGAGGAAGAAGAGGAAAAATATGAAGAAGAGGAAGAAGAGGAAGAAGATGAAGAAGAGGAAGAAGAGAAAGAAGAGGAAGAAGAGGAAGAAGAGGAAGAAGATGATGAAAAAGAAGAAGAGGAAGAAGAAGAAGAAGAAGAGGAAGAAGAAGAAGAAGAGGCAGAAGAGGAAGACGAAGAAGAAGAGGAAGAAGGTGAAGAAGAGGAAGAAGAGGAAGAAGAGAAAGAAGAGGGAGAAGAGGAGGAAAAGGAAGAAAAGAAAGAAGAGGAAGAAGAGGAAGAAGAGGAAGAAGAGGAAGAAGAGGAAGAAGAGGAAGAAGAGGAAGAAGAGGAAGAAGATTAGGAAGGGGAAGTAGAGAAAGAAGACCAACAAGAGGAAATAGAGGAAAAAGAGGAACAAGAGAAAGAAAAGGAAGAAGAGGAAGAAGAGGAGGAGGAGGAAGAAGAGGAAGAAGAGGAAGAAGAAGAAGAAGAGAAAGAAGATGAAGAAGAGGAAGAGGAGAAAGAAAAGGAAGAAGAGGAAAAAGAGGAAGAAGAGGAAGAAGAGGAAGAAGAGGAAGAAGAGAAAGAAGAGAAAGAAGAGGAAGAAGAGGAAGAGGAGGAAGAAGAGGAAGAAGAGGAAGAAGAGCAAGAAGAGAAAGAAGAGAAATAAGAGGAAGAAGAGGAAGAAGAGGAAGAAGAGGAAGAAGAGGAAGAAGAGGAAGACGAAGAAGAGGAAGAAGAAAAAGGAATAAGAGGAAGAAGAGGAAGAAGAGGAAGAAGAAGAAGAAGAAGAGGAAGAAGAGGAACAAGAGGAAGAAGAAGAAGAAGAAGAAGAAGACGACGAAGAGGAAGAAGAGAAAAAAGAGGAAGAAGAGGAAGAAAATGAATAAGAGGAAGAAGAGGAAGAAGAAGAACAAGAGGAAGAAGAAGAAGAAGAAGAAGAAGACGACGAAGAGGAAGAAGAGAAAAAAGAGGAAGAAGAGGAAGAAAATGAATAAGAGGAAGAAGAGGAAGAAGAGGGAGAAGAAGAGGTAGAAGAGGAAGAAGAGGAAGAATAGGAAGAAGAGGAAGAAGAGGAAGAAGAGGAAGAAGAGGAAGAAGAGGAAGAAGAGGAAGAAGAGGAAGAAGAGGAAGAAGAGGAAGAAGAGGAAGAAGAGGAAGAAGAGGAAGAAGAGGAAGAAGAGGAAGAAGAGGAAGAAGAGGAAGAAGAGGAAGAAGAGGAAGAAGAGGAAGAAGAGAAAGAAGAGAAAGAAGAGAAAGAAGAGGAAGAAGAGGAAGAGGAGGAAGAAGAGGAAGAAGAGGAAGAAGAGGAAGAAGAGAAAGAAGAGAAAGAAGAGAGAGAAGAGAAAGAAGAGAAAGAAGAGAAAGAAGAGAAAGAAGAGGAAGAAGAGGAAGAAGAGGAAGAAGAGGAAGAAGAGGAAGAAGAGGAAGAAGAGCAAGAAGAGGAAGAAGAGGAAGGAGAGGAAGAATAGGAAGAAGAGGAAGAAGAGGAAGAAGCGGAAGAAGAGGAAGAAGAGGAAGAAGAGGAAGAAGAGGAAGAAGAGGAAGAAGAGGAAGAAGAGGAAGAAGAGGAAGAAGAGGAAGAAGAGGAAGAAGAGGAAGAAGAGGAAGAAGAGGAAGAAGAGGAAGAAGAGGAAGAAGCGGAAGAAGAGGAAGAAGGCTAAGAAACGAAGAAGAGGAAGAAAAGGAAGAAGAGGAAGAAGAGGAAGAAGGGGAAGAATGGGAAGAAGAGAGAGAATAGGAAGAAGAGGAAGAAGAGGAAGAAGAGGAAAAAGAGGAAAAAGAGGAAGAAAAGGAAGCAGAGGAAGAAGAATAAGAAGAGGAAGAAGAGGAATAAGAGGAAGAAGACGAAGAAGAGGAAGAAGAGGAAGAAGAGGAAGAAGAGGAAGAAGAGGAAGAAGAGGAAGAAGATTAGGAAGGGGAAGTAGAGAAAGAAGACCAACAAGAGGAAGAAGAGGAAAAAGAGGAACAAGAGAAAGAAAAGGAAGAAGAGGAAGAAGAGGAGGAGGAGGAAGAAGAGGAAGAAGAGGAAGAAGAAGAAGAAGAGAAAGAAGATGAAGAAGAGGAAGAGGAGAAAGAAAAGGAAGAAGAGGAAAAAGAGGAAGAAGAGGAAGAAGAGGAAGAAGAGGAAGAAGAGAAAGAAGAGAAAGAAGAGGAAGAAGAGGAAGAGGAGGAAGAAGAGGAAGAAGAGGAAGAAGAGCAAGAAGAGGAAGAAGAGAAATAAGAGGAAGAAGAGGAAGAAGAGGAAGAAGAGGAAGAAGAGGAAGAAGAGGAAGACGAAGAAGAGGAAGAAGAAAAAGGAATAAGAGGAAGAAGAGGAAGAAGAGGAAGAAGAAGAAGAAGAAGAGGAAGAAGAGGAACAAGAGGAAGAAGAAGAAGAAGAAGAAGAAGAAGACGACGAAGAGGAAGAAGAGAAAAAAGAGGAAGAAGAGGAAGAAAATGAATAAGAGGAAGAAGAGGAAGGAAGAGGAACAAGAGCAAGAAGAAGAAGAAGAAGAAGAAGACGACGAAGAGGAAGAAGAGAAAAAAGAGGAAGAAGAGGAAGAAAATGAATAAGAGGAAGAAGAGGAAGAATAGGAAGAAGAGGAAGAAGAGGAAGAAGAGGAAGAAGAGGAAGAAGAGGAAGAATAGGAAGAAGAGGAAGAAGAGGAAGAAGAGGAAGAAGAGGAAGAAGAGGAAGAAGAGGAAGAAGAGGAAGAAGAGGAAGAAGAGGAAGAAGAGGAAGAAGAGGAAGAAGAGGAAGAAGAGGAAGAAGAGAAAGAAGAGAAAGAAGAGAAAGAAGAGGAAGAAGAGGAAGAGGAGGAAGAAGACGAAGAAGAGGAAGAAGAGGAAGAAGAGAAAGAAGAGAAAGAAGAGAGAGAAGAGAAAGAAGAGAAAGAAGAGAAAGAAGAGAAAGAAGAGGAAGAAGAGGAAGAAGAGGAAGAAGAGGAAGAAGAGGAAGAAGAGGAAGAAGAGGAAGAAGAGGAAGAAGAGGAAGAAGAGGAAGAAGAGGAAGAATAGGAAGAAGAGGAAGAAGAGGAAGAAGAGGAAGAAGAGGAAGAAGAGGAAGAAGAGGAAGAAGAGGAAGAAGAGGAAGAAGAGGAAGAAGAGGAAGAAGAGGAAGAAGAGGAAGAAGAGGAAGAAGAGGAAGAAGAGGAATAAGAGGGATAAGAGGAAGAAGAGGAAGAAGAGGAAGAAGAGAAAGAAGAAGAAGAGGAAGAAGAGGAAGAAGAGGAAGAAGAGGAAGAAGAGGAAGAAGAGAAAGAAGAGGAAGAAGAGGAGAAAAGGAAGAAGAGGAAGAAGAGGAAGAAGATGAAGAAGAGGAAGAAGAGAAAGAAGAGGAAGTAAAGGAAGAAAAGGAAGAAGATGAAAGAGTGGAAAAGGAGGAAGAAGAGGAATAAGAGGAAGAAGAGGAAGAAGAGGAAGAAGAGGAAGAAGAGGAAGAAGAGGAAGAAGAGGAAGAAGAGGAAGAAGAGGAAGAAGAGGAAGAAGATTAGGAAGGGGAAGAAGAGAAAGAAGACGAACAAGAGGAAGAAGAGGAAGAAGAGGAACATGACAAAGAAAAGGAAGAAGAGGACGAAGAGGAAGAAGAGGAAGAAAAGGAAGAAGAGGAAGAAGAGGAAGAAGAGGAAGAAGAGGAACAAGAGAAAGAAGACGAACAAGAGGAAGAAAACGAAGAAGAGGACGAAGAGGAAGAAGAGGAAGAAAAGGAAGAAGAAGAAGAAGAGGAAGAAGATGAAGAAGATGAAGAAGAGGAAGAAGAGAAAGAAGAGGAAGAAGAGGAAGAAGAGGAAGAAGAGGAAGAAGAGGAAGAAGAGAAAGACGAGGAAGAAGAGCAAGAGGAGGAAGAAGAGGAAGAAGAGAAAGAAGAGGAAGAAGAGCAAGAAGAGGAAGAATAAAAAGAGCAATAAGAGGAAGAAGAGGAAGAAGAGGAAGAAGAAGAAGAAGAAGAAGAAGAAGAGGAAGAAGAGGAACAAGAGGAAGAAGAGGAAAAAGAAGAAGAAGACGACGAAGAGGAAAAAGAGGAAGTAGAGGAAGAAAATGAAGAAGAGGAAGAAGATTAGGAAGGGGAAGAAGAGAAAGAAGACGAACAAGACGAAGAAGACGAAGAAGAGGAAGAAGAGGAAGAAGAGAAAGAAGAGGAAGAAGAGAAAGAAGAGGAAGAAGAGGAGAAAAGGAAGAAGAGAAAGAAGAGGAAGAAGATGCAGAGGAGGAAGAAGAGAAAGAAGAGGAAGTAGAGGAAGAAGAGGAAGAAGATGAAGGAGTGGAAAAAGAGGAAGAAGAGGAATAAGAGGAAGAAGACGAAGAAGAGGAAGAAGAGGAATAAGAGAAAGAAGAGGAAGAAGAGGAAGAAGAGGAAGAAGATTAGGAAGGGGAAGAAGAGAAAGAAGACGAACAAGAGGAAGAAGAGGAAGAAGAGGAACAAGAGAAAGAAAGGGAAGAAGAGGACGAAGAGGAAGAAGAGGAAGAAGAGGAAGAAGAAGAAGAAGAGGAAGAAGATGAAGAAGGAGAAGAGGAGAAAGAAGAAGAAGAAGACGACGAAGCGGAAGAAGAGGAAAAAGAGGAAGAAGATGAAGAAGAGAAAGAAGAGGAAGAAGAGGAAGAAGAGGAAGAAGATTAGGAAGGGGAAGAAGAGAAAGAAGACGAACAAGAGGAAGAAGGGGAAGAAGAGGAAGAAGAGGAAGAAGAGAAAGAAGAGGAAGAAGAGAAAGAAGGAGAAGAAGAGGAAGAAGATGAAGAAGAGGAAGAAGAGGAAGAAGAGGAAGAAGAGAAAGAAGAGAAAGAAGAAAAAGAAGAGAAAGAAGAGAAAGAAGAGAAAAAAGACGAAGAAGAGGAAGAAGAGGAAGAAGATGAAGAAGAGGAAGAAGAAGAAGAAGACGACGAAGAGGAAGAAGAGGAAAAAGAGGAAGAAGAGGAAGAAGAGAAAGAAGAGGAAGAAGAGGAAGAAGAGGAAGAAGATTAGGAAGGGGAAGAAGAGAAAGAAGACGAACAAGAGGAAGAAGAGGAAGAAGAGGAACAAGAGAAAGAAAGGGAAGAAGAGGACGAAGAGGAAGAAGAGGAAGAGAAGGAAGAAGAAGAAGAAGAGGAAGAAGATGAAGAAGAGGAAGAGGAGAAAGAAGAAGAAGAAGACGACGAAGAGGAAGAAGAGGAAGGAGTGGAAAAAGAGGAAAAAGAGGAAGAAGAGGAAGAAGAGGAAGAAGAGGAACAAGAGGAAGAAGATTAGGAAGGGGAAGAAGAGAAAGAAGACGAACAAGAGGAAGAAGGGGAAGAAGAGGAAGAAGAGAAAGAAGAGGAAGAAGAGAAAGAAGGAGAAGAAGAGGAAGAAGATGAAGAAGAGGAAGAAGAGGAAGAAGAGGAAGAAGAGAAAGAAGAGAAAGAAGAAAAAGAAGAGAAAGAAGAGAAAGAAGAGAAAAAAGACGAAGAAGAGGAAGAAGATGAAGAAGAGGAAGAAGAAGAAGAAGACGACGAAGAGGAAGAAGAGGAAAAAGAGGAAGACGAGGAAGAAGAGAAAGAAGAGGAAGAAGAGGAAGAAGACGAACAATAGGAAGAAGGGGAAGAAGAGGAAGAAGAGGAAGAAGAGAAAGAGAAGGAAGAAGAGGAAGAAGAGGAAGAAGAGGAAGAAGAGGAAGAAGAGGAAGAAGAGGAAGAAGAGGAAGAAGAGGAAGAAGAGGAAGAAGAGGAAGAAGAGGAAGAAGAGGAAGAAGAGGAAGAAGAGGAAGAAGAGGAAGAAGAGGAAGAAGAGGAAGAAGAGGAAGAAGAGGAAGAAGAGGAAGAAGAGGAAGAAGAGGAAGAAGAGGAAGAAGAGGAAGAAGAGGAAGAAGAGGAAGAACAGGAAGAAGAGAAAGAAGAGGAAGAAGAGGAAGAAGAGGAAGAAGAGGAAAAATATGAAGAAGAGGAAGAAGAGGAAGAAGCGGAAGAAGAGGAAGAAGAGGAAGAAGAGGAAAAAGAGGAAGAAGAGGAAGAAGAGGAAGAAGAGGAAGAAGAGGAAGAAGAGGGAGAAGAGGAAGAAAAGGAAGAAGAGGAAGAAGAGAAAGAAGAGGAAGTAGAGGAAGAAGAGGAAGAATAGGAAGAAGAGGAAGAAGGGAAAGAAGAGGTAGAAGATGAAGAAGAGGAAGAAGAGGAAGAAGAGGAACAAGAGAAAGAAAAGGAAGAAGACCAAGAAGAGGAAGAAGAGGAAGAAGAAGAAGAAGAGGAAGAAGATGAAGAAGAGGAAGAAGAGGAAGAAGAGGAAGAAGAGGAAGAAGAGGAAGAAAAGGAAGAAGAGGAAGAAGAGGAAGAAGAGGAAGTAGAGGAAGAAGAGGAAGAATAGGAAGAAGAGGAAGAAGGGAAAGAAGAGGTAGAAGATGAAGAAGAGGAAGAAGAGGAAGAAGAGGAAGAAGAGGAAGAAAAGGAAGAAGAGGAAGAAGAGGAAGAAGAGGAAGAAGAGCAAGAAGAGGAAGAAGAAAAAGAGGAATAAGAGGAAGAAGAGGAAGAAGAGGAAGAAGAAGAAGACGAAGAGAAAGAAGAGGAAGAAGAGGAAGAAGAGGAAGAAGAGGAAGAAGAGGAAGAAGAGAAAGAAGAGGAAGAGGATGAAGAAGAGGAAGAAGAGAAAAAAGACAAAGAAGAGGAAGAAGATGAAGAAGAGGAAGAAGAGGAAGGAGTGGAAAAAGAGGAAAAAGAGGAAGAAGAGGAAGAAGAGGAAGAAGAGGAAGAAGAGGAAGAAGAGAAAGAAGAGGAAGAAGAGGAAGAAGAGGAAGAAGAGGAAAAATATGAAGAAGAGGAAGAAGAGGAAGAAAAGGAAGAAGAGGAAGAAGAGGAAGAAGAAGAAGAAGATTAGGAAAGGGAAGAAGAGAAAGAAGAAGAACAAGAGGAAGAAGAGGAAGAAGAGGAACAAGAGAAAGAAAAGGAAGAAAAGGAAGAAGAGCAAGAAGAGGAAGAAGAGGAAGAAGAAGAAGAAGAGGAAGAAGCTGAAGAAGAGGAAGAAGCGGTAGAAGAGGAAGAAGAGGAAGAAGAGGAAGAAAAGGAAGAAGAAGAAGAAGAGGAAGAAGAGGAAGAAGAGGAAGAAGAGGAAGAAGAGGAAGAAGAGGAAGAAGAGAAAGAAGAGGAAGAAGAGGAAGAAGAGGAAGAAGAGGAAGAAGAGGAAGAAGAGGAAGAAGAGGAAGAATAGGAAGAATATTAGGAAGGGGAAGAAGAGAAAGAAGACGAACAAGAGGAAGAAGAGGAAGAAGAGGAACAAGAGAAAGAAAGGGAAGAAGAGGACGAAGAGAAAGAAGAGGAAGAAGAGGAAGAAGAAGAAGAAGAGGAAGAAGATGAAGAAGAGGAAGAGGAGAAAGAAGAAGAAGAAGACGACGAAGAGGAAGAAGAGGAAAAAGAGGAAGAAGAGGAAGAAGAGGAAGAAGAGAAAGAAGAGGAAGAAGAGGAAGAAGATTAGGAAGGGGAAGAAGAGAAAGAAGACGAACAAGAGGAAGAAGGGGGAAGAAGAGGAAGAAGAGGAAGAAGAGAAAGAAGAGGAAGAAGAGAAAGAAGGAGAAGAAGAGGAAGAAGATGTAGAAGAGGAAGAAGAGGAAGAAGAGGAAGAAGAGAAAGAAGAGAAAGAAGAAAAAGAAGAGAAAGAAGAGAAAGAAGAGAAAAAAGACGAAGAATAGGAAGAAGATGAAGAAGAGGAAGAAGAAGAAGAAGACGACGAAGAGGAAGAAGAGGAAAAAGAGGAAGAAGAGGAAGAAGAGGAAGAAGAGGAAGAAGAGGAAGAAGAGGAAGAACATTAGAAAGGGGAAGAAGAGAAAGAAGACGAACAAGAGGAAGAAGAGGAAGAAGAGGAACAAGAGAAAGAAAGGGAAGAAGAGGACGAAGAGGAAAAAGAGGAAGAACATTAGAAAGGGGAAGAAGAGAAAGAAGACGAACAAGAGGAAGAAGAGGAAGAAGAGGAACAAGAGAAAGAAAGGGAAGAAGAGGACGAAGAGGAAAAAGAGGAAGAAGAGGAGGAAGAGAAACAAGAGGAAGAAGAGGAAGAAGAGGAAGAAGATTAGGAAGGGGAAGAAGAGAAAGAAGACGAACAAGAGGAAGAAGGGGAAGAAGAGGAAGAAGAGGAAGAAGAGGAAGAAGAGAAAGAAGAGGAAGAAGAGAGAGAAGGAGAAGAAGAGGAAGAAGATGAAGAAGAGGAAGAAGAGGAAGAAGAGGAAGAAGAGAAAGAAGAGAAAGAAGAAAAAGAAGAGAAAGAAGAGAAAGAAGAGAAAAAAGACGAAGAAGAGGAAGAAGATGAAGAAAAGGAAGAAGACGACGAAGAGGAAGAAGAGGAAAAAGAGGAAGAAGAGGAAGAAGAGAAAGAAGAGGAAGAAGAGGAAGAGGAGGAAGAAGAGGAAGAAGAGGAAGAAGATTAGGAAGGGGAAGAAGAGAAAGAAGACGAACAAGAGGAAGAAGGGGAAGAAGAGGAAGAAGAGGAAGAAGAGAAAGAGAAGGAAGAAGATGAAGAAGAGGAAGAAGAGGAAGAAGAGGAAGAAGAGGAAGAAGAGGAAGAAGAGGAAGAAGAGGAAGAAGAGGAAGAAGAGGAAGAAGAGGAAGAAGAGGAAGAACAGGAAGAAGAGAAAGAAGAGGAAGAAGAGGAAGAAGAGGAAGAAGAGGAAAAATATGAAGAAGAGGAAGAAGAGGAAGAAGCGGAAGAAGAGGAAGAAGAGGAAGAAGAGAAAGAAGAGAGGAAGAAGAGGAAGAAGAGGAAGAAGAGGAAGAAGAGGAAGAAGAGGAAGAAGAGGAAGAAGATTAGGAAGGGGGAGAAGAGAAAGAAGACGAACAAGAGGAAGAAGAGGAAGAAGAGGAACAAGAGAAAGAAAAGGAAGAAGAGCAAGAAGAGGAAGAAGAGGAAGAAGAAGAAGAAGAGGAAGAAGATGAAGAAGAGAAAGAAGAGGAAGAAGAGGAAGAAGAGAGAGAAGAGGAAGAAAAGGAAGAAGAGGAAGAAGAGGAAGAAGAGGAAGTAGAGGAAGAAGAGGAAGAATAGGAAGAAGAGAAAGAAGGGAAAGAAGAGGTAGAAGATGAAGAAGAGGAAGAAGAGGAAGAAGAGGAAGAAAAGGAAGAAGAGGAAGAAGAGGAAGAAGAGGAAGAAGAGCAAGAAGAGGAAGAAGAAAAATAGGAATAAGAAGAAGAAGAGGAAGAAGAGGAAGAAGAAGAAGACGAAGAGAAAGAAGAGGAAGAAGAGGAAGAAGAGGAAGAAGAGGAAGAAGAGAAAGAAGAGGAAGAGGATGAAGAAGAGGAAGAAGAGACAAAAGACAAAGAAGAGGAAGAAGATGAAGAAGAGGAAGAAGAGGAAGGAGTGGAAAAAGAGGAAAAAGAGGAAGAAGAGGAAGAAGAGGAAGAAGAGGAAGAAGAGGAAGAAGAGAAAGAAGAGGAAGAAGAGGAAGAAGAGGAAGAAGAGGAAGAAGAGGAAAAATATGAAGAAGAGGAAGAAGAGGAAGAAGAGGAAGAAGAGGAAGAAGAGGAAGAAGAGGAAGAAGAAGAAGAAGATTAGGAAAGGGAAGAAGAGAAAGAAGAAGAACAAGAGGAAGAAGAGGAAGAAGAGGAACAAGAGAAAGAAAAGGAAGAAGAGCAAGAAGAGGAAGAAGAGGAAGAAGAAGAAGAAGAGGAAGAAGCTGAAGAAGAGGAAGAAGCGGTAGAAGAGGAAGAAGAGGAAGAAGAGGAAGAAAAGGAAGAAGAGGAAGAAGAGGAAGAAGAGGAAGAAGAGGAAGAAGAGGAAGAAGAGGAAGAAGAGGAAGAAGAGGAAGAAGAGGAAGAAAAGAAAGAAGAGGAAGAAGAGGAAGAAGAGGAAGAAGAGGAAGAAGAGGAAGAAGAGGAAGAAGAGGAAGAAGAGGAAGAATAGGAAGAATATTAGGAAGAGGAAGAAGAGAAAGAAGGCGAACAAGAGAAAGAAGACGAACAAGAGGAAGAAGAGGAAGAAGAGGAACAAGCGAAAGAAAAGGAAGAAGAGCAAGACGAGGAAGAAGAGGAAGAAGAAGAAGAAGAGGAAGAAG
>OY282606.1:60871919-61056919 GCA_958298945.1 Atherix ibis | reverse complement strand
GAAGAAGAGGAAGAAGATGAAGAAGATGAAGAAGAGGAAGAAGAGGAAGAAGAGGAAGAAATATTTGTTGTAATACAAATTTATTGAATTGCAAAACCATAATTTCTATTCATTTTAATTCACTTATTGGAAACAAAAATACAATTTAAACACAGCGATAGGCAATTTTTATTTTTTCTACAATCTTTTGATACGAAATGGAATTCTATTTACGGTTTGTTATTCATTTCGTAAATATAAGTCAAATATAGAGCGCTCAATTTTGTAGACTTTCGGAGAGTTTTACAACGCGTCATTCTCCATGAAAGTGGTGACATACCGAAAAAAAAGGACAGCCTTGTCATTTCTGAAGTTGTTATTGTATCACATAGGAAAGTGAACTTTAAAGTGTAGTTTTTATCTATTTTCAAGTATTTACGAAAAAGTAAGTATTTTTATACATAGTTATAATATTAATAAAACTTAATACGAATTTTTTATTCCAGAAAATGTAGTGTTTTGTGAATAAATGTTTCTCATACGAAGAAATGAGGAAACCGGGAATTTATTTCTTTCGGTAAGTTGATATCTCCAGTTTAAGTAAACAAAATAATAAAAATTTTATTTGTGATATGCCTAAATGGGTTTTAGTGATACTCGTATATTTTATCGAAAAAGTGGTCAAAAAGTGAAAAGTTCGGCATTCAATAAATGTAAACAAATCCGATGTTGACAGTTCAATGTTTACCATAAAATAGTTCAGTGCCGGTGTATATTAAGTGCTTGGATTAAAAAAGTACTGGATAGGCCTCTACACAAAAATTCGGTCGAATTTTTGTTGCAATACATTCGCAGAACGCACACACATGCAATACAACAGAAATGGCGTAAATCATTGGGGGCCAAATTAAAAGTTCAGTATGCGATTGAAGCGGTTCGTTTAAAACCATTTTTCATATGTGATGTCATTTATTCGTAAAGAAGCACATTTTTTAATATCGCGGGTCTTGTTGTTTGATGGAATTAGTTTTGTAAATATGCAATAAAATACAGTATTTTTTTTTAAATATTTATTTATTTACTATGAATTTTCATTTTATTTATTTCACTGTATATTATTTATTCTTGGGAATACCGGATGCTGCTGCCACAATCCACTTTTCCCGCAACCATTTATTTTGTGGGAACCTGTAAAGTTAACATATAAATATACGATCGTAACATTTACTTTTACAATTAAGAATTAATAGAAATTCACGTATTTTTTGCACTATTAAAAAAATTCGGTACCTTAAACTTTCTTACACACACTTTATATACACCGGCACTGTACTATTTTATGGTAAACATTGAACTGTCAACATCGAATTTGTTTACATTTATTGACGGACGAACTTTTCACTTTTTCACCACTTTTTCAATAAAATAAATCATTAAAAGGCATCTAGGCACATCACAAATAAAGTATTTCTTATTTTATTTAGCAAAAATAAAGATGTCAACTTACCGAAAGAAAGAAATTCCCGGTTTCCTCATTTCTTCGTATGAAAAGCATTTATTAACGAAACACTTCATTTACTGGAATAAAAAATTCGTTTTAAGTTTTATTAATAATATAACTATTTATAAAAATACTAACTTTTTCGTAAATACTTCAAAATATATTAAAATTACACTTTAAACTTCACTTTCCTTTCTCACACAATGACAACTTCACTAATGACAAAGCTATCCCTTAAGTCTCCCCTTTCATGGAGAATTTAAGTTTTCAAACTCTCCGCAAGTTTACAATACTGAGGCGCTTTATATTTGAATGATATTTACGAAATGAATAAAAACCTAAAATAGAATTCCATTTCATATCAAAAGTTTGTACAAAAAATAAAAATTGCCAATTGCTGTGTTTAAATTGTATTTTTGTTTCCAATAACTGAATTAAAATGAATATAAATTATGGTTTTGCGATTCAATAAATTTGTATTACGACAACTAGATGGCAGTGGGTATCATGTCTACATAAAAAAATCTAAACAAAGCTATGCCAGGCGGCGAGAAATGGCAACAACGGGATAGCAAAACCAGGAATTCCGACATAAAATTACGTATACATATACGGTTAGTGCCTATCCAGGTATTCTTTAATCTAAGATTAAGTGTGTGTAAGAAAGTTTGAGGGACCGAATTTTACAGTCTATTTTACATTGCTGTTTTCATTGTGTGAAAATAAATAAAGTTTATTCTTCGGTAAGCTTATTATTTAAATAATTTTATTTTGCTTGCTCTATTAGACCATATTATATTGCATTTACTAAATAATACTTTTTTTAATTTTTTAAAAAATATTTGTTATTAATTTTTTTAAGTACATTAAATTTTTCATCTTGTAATTTAGTTTTAAAGCATTTCCTTTAATGTTGTATACGATTAACTTCTTATTGTGCACATAATTGTTTTCATATAATCAAATAACTTTCAATTTATATTTTTATATGGTCCTCTACTGTATAATTCTGTTTAAATAAATAATATATTGTGAAATATGTAATAAATAAATAAATAATATTTATTATTATTATATAATAATAATAAATTACGCCGTTTCTGTTGTGTTGCATGTGTATGCGTTCTACGAATGTATTGCCAACAAAATTTGTATTACGAAAACTAGATGTCAGTGGGTGTCATGTCAATATATAAAAATGTTCACAGATGTATGCAAGCAGTACGATATCTCGTCGCTTCTGCACTACTTCGGACTTAGATTATAAAAGAACTGGATAGGCCTCTACACAAAAATTGTGGCACAATTTTGTTGGAAATGCATTCGCAGAACGCACACACATGCAAAATAACAGAAACGGCGTAAATTATTGGGGGCCAATTTTAAACATCAGTATGCGATTGAAGCGGTTCGGTTAACCGCTTCAATCGCATACTGAAGTTTAAAATTAACCCCCAATGATTTACGCCGTTTCTGTTATTGAAATAGTTTTGGAAAGTTGAAGAGCATATAGAAATATAAATTGTAAATTATCTGATTATATCAAAACAGTTATGTACACAAATAAAAATCCATTCCAAAAATACAACATTGATGAAATGAGAAAATGTGATATTAGCTGTATTCCATTGCACCAATTTTGCTACTCACAAGTACTTGCAAGTAGATGCCCAATGAAATGCAAAATTTACTGACAGCACTAAAATATAACCTCAAAATAGTCAACAAAAATCCAGAGTTTACTCACACATAAACAATAAAAACTGAGTTTATTCACACATAAACAATACTGACAAAAATATGACTCCTCAACATAACCAACGAACCCGCTAAGCCATCTATTTCCAGTTCGGGAACTAAAATACCCTACCGTAAATTGTATGGCGTAACTACGCATGTGAACTACTCATTTGTTCGAGGTGGTGTAGATGATGACAGCTAGAACTACTCGTGAGTAGCAAAATTTTTAACAATGGAATACAGCTATTATGTTTATGTTGAAATAAAACCACACCGGAACATTGTAAATATTAGCTGTCTTCCTTTGGACCAAGTTTGCTACTCCCGAGTAGTTGCGAGTAGATGGCCAAAGGAAGGCAAAATTTAATGACAGCAGTAGAAATATAACCTCAAAATAGTTAGCAACAATACTGAGTTTATTTGCTTGTCAATGTGAAGTGTAGTGGGTGTGTTTCGGAAATTTTTGACTCGTAATGACTATAAATTGGCCGTATAGCGAGGGGAAGGCATTAATATATGCTTATGCCAACCGAAAGGAGGATACTCTAAAACGAGGAAGAAGAGTCATTTTTGGGAGAATATATGGGGGCGTTAAATGTTCTGGTATGTAATAATAAAAATTTAATTTCATTGTCCACAAGTACACATAACCAGATTACGTTTATTTAAAGGAGACTCCAACAACAGCGGAAAACTTTGAAGTGAAACGGCGAACTCTCTACCAGGCCATCAAACATGCGAAAGACAGGGGTACAAGGACGAGTGCGTCGAAGTTTATATACCTGAAGGACATGGAGGCTATATTCCAGTGATCCAGGAATATTATTACCACATTCAGTCACTGTGGGAGTAGAAACACCTCCAACAGGCGCACCTACGTTTGGAAAGAAATGTTTATCTGAATTGACGTCATCCAGTGTGTCTGAAACCAATGGAAAAGTGAAGAGAAAATCTAGAAGGGAATGTGAAGCAATGATTAAAAAGAAATATTACGCTGACAAATTAGCAGTAAAAAAAGAAAAACTTGAAGTATTAAAAGAGCACATCACGAGAACAGATGCTGCCCTTCTAAATATTAGCTGTATTCCATTGGACCAATTTTGCTACTACACTAGTTGTGTATCTGTCATCATCTACTTTACCTCGAACAGAGCAGTAATTTTCATTTGGAGTTACGCATACAATGTACGGTAGGTGGATTGTAGTTGCTACAGTGAAAATAGATATATTTGCGGGTTCGCTGCTTATGTTGAAATGTCATATTTTTGTTTTTGTTGTTTATGTGTGAATAAATTCAGTATTGTCGGTGACTATTGTGTGATTGTATTTTACTGCTGTAGTGATATGTTCATTTTATTGAGAGTCTACAGCGCTGTAGCAAAATTGGTCCAATGGAATACAGCTATTATAAATAAGTTGAATTAAGATATTCTATATATGTCATAAATAGATTAATGTTATTTTTGTAAGACAAGGAGGCATTTATTTAAAAGTATTATAATACATATGAATTTACACAAATACATACAAAGTTTAAATTAATTTAACAATCCATTTCTATTCATATTTTCAAACATTTGCTGCCTCGCACGTGCACCATTGTTGCCGTCAATTCCTCCAGATTCTGTGTAATTCTGTGTTGTTGATTTCCTTAGATTAAAGAAGAACTGGATAGGCCTCACCACAAAAATTCTGACCGAATTTTGTGGGAATACATTCGTAGAACGCACACACATGCAATACAACAGAAACGGCGTAAATCATTGGGGGCTACTTTTAAACTTCAATATGCGATTGAAGCGGTTTGTTTAAAACCATTTTTCATATGTGATATCATTTATGTGTAAAGAAGCAGATTTTTTAATATTGCAGGTCTTGTTGTTTGATGGAATTAGTTTTGTAAATATGTAATAAAACACAGTATTCTATTTTTAAATATTTATTTATTTATTATGTATTTTCATTTTATTTATTTCACTATATATTATTACATGAAGTTGTTAATAAGATAGAAGTTAATTGTATACAATTATATAGCAAAATTCAATGTACTTAAAATAATTATGTGCACAAATATAAATTAATTTCAAAAATGCAGAATGAATTTAATGAATGTGATATTATGTTTTTGTTGAAGTAAAACCACACCGCAACTTAGTAAATATAAATTTTAATGTTAAACTAGCATAAGTACATACAAAAACCTTAATAATAATATAAATGTGTGTTTGTGAAATGGTAATTTAAATAGGCATTGTGCCTATTTAAATTACCATTTCGCAAACAAATTACATTAAAAAAATGAATATGTCTTAAAGCAAAACAAAACAAAAAAATATCAAATGCTGCTTAAAATAATTTACAAAAATAAAACTAACGCATCTTCTCCGTTTTATAACAAAAAAATTATATTTCTTATATGAAAAGTTTTTTTCTTAGAACAAGAAACAAATGAAAAGTTAAGAAGGAAGAAAAAATTAAAACCACACCGCAACTTAGTAAATATAAATTTTAATGTTAAGCAAGCATAAGTATTGTAGATACAAAAACCTTAATTATAATATAAATGTGCGTTTGCAATTTAAATAGGCATTGAGCATTACATCAAATTCTTAATAAAATAGACGTTAATCATATACAGCATTAAAGGAAAACCTTTAAAACAAAATTACAAGATGGAAAATTTAATATACTTAAATAATTAATAACTAATATGCTAAAAAAATGAAAACAATATTATTTAGTGAATGCATTATAAAATAGTCGAATAAAGCAAGCAAAAGCACAAATGCAAAAAAAATTATTTAAACAATAAGCCGAATATACTTTATTTATTTAACGCAATCAAAACAACAATGGAAAGCAGACTGAAAAATGACAGAAATGAGGGGGGGGGGGTCGAATTTAAAATAAATGATTGCGTTAATATGAATAAAATAAATTCTCAGTTGGAAGCACATTTGTATTCCGTACATACGCAAGGGATAAGAAAATGAATCCGTAACAATAACAAATAAGATGTATGAGCACTCATACAATATTTAAAAAAGTAATTAGGTTTGCATTTAGAAGAAAAAATGAAAGTGAGATGGGACGAAGAAATATATAATATGAATGCAATATAGTCGGGAGTAGCTACCGCAGACTATATTGCATTCATATTATATATTACTCGTGTTTAAATAAAACTAATCTATTATAAAACCTACGATCAGAAGGTTTGTCAACACATGAACGTTAAATGTAGTACCACCGGATGCGTAAGTACTGTTGAATTATTAAATTAATTAAATGATTAAAGTGGTCACTATTGATAAAATGAGAAATAGTATTCTCGAATAAGAAAGCTTCTACAAATTGCTCCCTAACTTTGATAGCGATTTTATTGAAAGTTACTTTATTTAAAATGGAACTATGCTGACCGCATTCCGCCACCTACTGCCGGATTTGTTTTTCAGCACTTCGGCAAATTTTCACAACACTTGTAGAAGGGTACTTTAAAAAGCCTAAGGACTTGTACGCTATCAAACTGCTTGATATGAATTCCCCTTCTAAAGCTGAAAGACAGTCTTCGCAATGCAAAGACTTGCCTAGCTTGAAAACAATAAAGCCGGATATGTATTCGACCACTTTTTTACTATATTCATGAAGTGCAGATGGGTTAAATAAATAATCATGGTCACTTAAAATATTTTCGCTCGATAATTCGAATTCACATTCTTTATCAGCAATATTCGAAGTATTTTCTAACATTGCCAATCTGCTAGAGGTACCATTAATTGCTTTCACAAAATTGACAGAGTAATTTAAAACACTAATATGTTCGAGAGGGATGCAGTTCCCGAAAGCACCATCCCGTACTTGGCAATGCACTAGAATTTGCGAATATGCGGATTTAAATTGTATTACGCTAGGATTATTATTATAACCAAGGCGAGACCGAATGGTGGAGAAGAACAATTCTAAATGGTCTTGACTGAACTTATGTAAGGGAACGTATTTTAAGAAATTGCCATTTAGGACTCTAGAATGTATTAACCGCAAATTTTTCAGGCACACAATTAAGCCAATAAAACCCAACTTTCTGCGATGTTCTACGATAAGCATACCACCTGCAAATAATATTATTATCTGCATCCATAATTGGAGAGTTTTCTGCGAAGATATTGCGGACTAATTTTATCATATGGCATGCATCCGGAAATATTCCAATTTTTGTATTTCTGCTATCCATTGAAAAAGTAAAATTGTCACCTCGCCAGTCTAACTTACATCCAAGTAGCTTCGATATTCTGACATTCATTGCAGCTCCATCAAAAGTTAATCCGAGCAGCTCTGCGCCTGTCTCGAGTACATTTTCAATGCAGTGCTGTACCAAATTAACTTTCTGATGGGCATTAATGGAAGCTACAGGGAAATAACCGACTGGTAGCTTCCAATTTTTATTTACACAAACAAGCATAAATACTAAAATTTGTGTAGCCCTAACATTGGATACGGATCCACATCCAAAATCGACGTACCCGTACGAATTGGATCCATCCCATTCGACTTTTTCTCGAATAGACATTTCGTCGAAAACCAGGTTACAGAAAAGTTTATAACTTTTCGTCGCAGCTTCTTGTACTGCATATCGTAAAGCCGTGAAGGCCTCGTCTGTAAAACCTGGACGACATTAAGTGGTTTGGTACCACTTGCGAAGGGTTCTAGGATGGGGTATGGAACGATCGAAAGTCTCGCGGACATATGAATATGCCTTGGGAGAATAAAAATTCAAATTAAGGGAAAAAACTTTAAGTTCCGGAGGAAAAGACTTCGGGTACGCTGCCCCTTGCAAATTTCGTTTGCACAAAAACCCAAATGAACCTGCAACTGTTTTAGAAATAGATTCAGCATGACCAGTAGAAATATTTAATTTCTTCTGGTCAACCACCTTTTTGCTGAATCGCCTTCTTATAAATTGCTGAAGCGCGTCAATTTTCATTTTTATAGAAATATAAATTGTAAATTATCTGATTATATCAAAACAGTTATGTACTGTTGAAGAGCATATAGAAATATAAATTGTAAATTATCTGATTATATCAAAACAGTTATGTACACAAATAAAAATCCATTCCAAAAATACAACATTGATGAAATGAGAAAATGTGATATTAGCTGTATTCCATTGCACCAATTTTGCTACTCACAAGTACTTGCAAGTAGATGCCCAATGAAATGCAAAATTTACTGACAGCACTAAAATATAACCTCAAAATAGTCAACAAAAATCCAGAGTTTACTCACACATAAACAATAAAAACTGAGTTTATTCACACATCAACAATACTGACAAAAATATGACTCCTCAACATAACCAACGAACCCGCTAAGCCATCTATTTCCAGTTCGGGAACTAAAATACCCTACCGTAAATTGTATGGCGTAACTACGCATGTGAACTACTCATTTGTTCGAGGTGGTGTAGATGATGACAGCTAGAACTACTCGTGAGTAGCAAAATTTTTAACAATGGAATACAGCTATTATGTTTATGTTGAAATAAAACCACACCGGAACATTGTAAATATTAGCTGTCTTCCTTTGGACCAAGTTTGCTACTCCTGAGTAGTTGCGAGTAGATGGCCAAAGGAAGGCAAAATTTAATGACAGCAGTAGAAATATAACCTCAAAATAGTTAGCAACAATACTGAGTTTATTTGCTTGTCAATGTGAAGTGTAGTGGGTGTGTTTCGGAAATTTTTGACTCGTAATCACTATAAATTGGCCGTATAGCGAGGGGAAGGCATTAATATATGCTTATGCCAACCGAAAGGAGGATACTCTAAAACGAGGAAGAAGAGTCATTTTTGGGAGAATATATGGGGGCGTTAAATGTTCTGGTATGTAATAATAAAAATTTAATTTCATTGTCCACAAGTACACATAACCAGATTACGTTTATTTAAAGGAGACTCCAACAACAGCGGAAAACTTTGAAGTGAAACGGCGAACTCTCTACCAGGCCATCAAACATGCGAAAGACAGGGGTACAAGGACGAGTGCGTCGAAGTTTATATACCTGAAGGACATGGAGGCTATATTCCAGTGACCCAGGAATATTATTACCACATTCAGTCACTGTGGGAGTAGAAACACCTCCAACAGGCGCACCTACGTTTGGAAAGAAATGTTTATCTAAATCGACGTCATCCAGTGTGTCTGAAACCAATGGAAAAGTGAAGAGAAAATCTAGAAGGGAATGTGAAGCAATGATTAAAAAGAAATATTACGCTGACAAATTAGCAGTAAAAAAAGAAAAACTTGAAGTATTAAAAGAGCACATCACGAGTGCCTTCTAAATATTAGCTGTATTCCATTGGACCAATTTTGCTACTACACTAGTTGTGTATCTGTCATCATCTACTTTACCTCGAACAGAGCAGTAATTTTCATTTGGAGTTACGCATACAATGTACGGTAGGTGGATTGTAGTTGCTACAGTGAAAATAGATATATTTGCGGGTTCGCTGCTTATGTTGAAATGTCATATTTTTGTTTTTGTTGTTTATGTGTGAATAAATTCAGTATTGTCGGTGACTATTGTGTGATTGTATTTTACTGCTGTAGTGATATGTTCATTTTATTGAGAGTCTACAGCGCTGTAGCAAAATTGGTCCAATGGAATACAGCTATTATAAATAAGTTGAATTAAGATATTCTATATATGTCATAAATAGATTAATGTTATTTTTGTAAGACAAGGAGGCATTTATTTAAAAGTATTATAATACATATGAATTTACACAAATACATACAAAGTTTAAATTAATTTAACAATCCATTTCTATTCATATTTTCAAACATTTGCTGCCTCGCACGTGCACCATTGTTGCCGTCAATTCCTCCAGATTCTGTGTAATTCTGTGTTGTTGATTTCCTTAGATTAAAGAAGAACTGGATAGGCCTCACCACAAAAATTCTGACCGAATTTTGTGGGAATACATTCGTAGAACGCACACACATGCAATACAACAGAAACGGCGTAAATCATTGGGGGCTACTTTTAAACTTCAATATGCGATTGAAGCGGTTTGTTTAAAACCATTTTTCATATGTGATATCATTTATGTGTAAAGAAGCAGATTTTTTAATATTGCAGGTCTTGTTGTTTGATGGAATTAGTTTTGTAAATATGTAATAAAACACAGTATTCTATTTTTAAATATTTATTTATTTATTATGTATTTTCATTTTATTTATTTCACTATATATTATTACATGAAGTTGTTAATAAGATAGAAGTTAATTGTATACAATTATATAGCAAAATTCAATGTACTTAAAACAATTATGTGCACAAATATAAATTAATTTCAAAAATGCAGAATGAATTTAATGAATGTGATATTATGTTTTTGTTGAAGTAAAACCACACCGCAACTTAGTAAATATAAATTTTAATGTTAAACTAGCATAAGTACATACAAAAACCTTAATAATAATATAAATGTGTGTTTGTGAAATGGTAATTTAAATAGGCATTGTGCCTATTTAAATTACCATTTCGCAAACAAATTACATTAAAAAAATGAATATGTCTTAAAGCAAAACAAAACAAAAAAATATCAAATGCTGCTTAAAATAATTTACAAAAATAAAACTAACGCATCTTCTCCGTTTTATAACAAAAAAATTATATTTCTTATATGAAAAGTTTTTTTCTTAGAACAAGAAACAAATGAAAAGTTAAGAAGGAAGAAAAAATTAAAACCACACCGCAACTTAGTAAATATAAATTTTAATGTTAAGCAAGCATAAGTATTGTAGATACAAAAACCTTAATTATAATATAAATGTGCGTTTGCAATTTAAATAGGCATTGAGCATTACATCAAATTCTTAATAAAATAGACGTTAATCATATACAGCATTAAAGGAAAACCTTTAAAACAAAATTACAAGATGGAAAATTTAATATACTTAAATAATTAATAACTAATATGCTAAAAAAATGAAAACAATATTATTTAGTGAATGCATTATAAAATAGTCGAATAAAGCAAGCAAAAGCACAAATGCAAAAAAAATTATTTAAACAATAAGCCGAATATACTTTATTTATTTAACGCAATCAAAACAACAATGGAAAGCAGACTGAAAAATGACAGAAATGAGGGGGGGGGGGGGGTCGAATTTAAAATAAATGATTGCGTTAATATGAATAAAATAAATTCTCAGTTGGAAGCACATTTGTATTCCGTACATACGCAAGGGATAAGAAAATGAATCCGTAACAATAACAAATAAGATGTATGAGCACTCATACAATATTTAAAAAAGTAATTAGGTTTGCATTTAGAAGAAAAAATGAAAGTGAGATGGGACGAAGAAATATATAATATGAATTCAATATAGTCGGGAGTAGCTACCGCAGACTATATTGCATTCATATTATATATTACTCGTGTTTAAATAAAACTAATCTATTATAAAAACTACGATCAGAAGGTTTGTCGACACATGAACGTGAAATGTAGTACCACCGGATGCGTAAGTACTGTTGAATTATTAAATTAATTAAATGATTAAAGTGGTCACTATTGATAAAATGAGAAATAGTATTCTCGAATAAGGAAGCTTCTACAAATTGCTCCCTAACTTTGATAGCGATTTTATTGAAAGTTACTTTATTTAAAATGGAACTATGCTGACCGCATTCCGCCACCTACTGCCGGATTTGTTTTTCAGCACTTCGGCAAATTTTCACAACACTTGTAGAAGGGTACTTTAAAAAGCCTAAGGACTTGTACGCTATCAAACTGCTTGATATGAATTCCCCTTCTAAAGCTGAAAGACAGTCTTCGCAATGCAAAGACTTGCCTAGCTTGAAAACAATAAAGCCGGATATGTATTCGACCACTTTTTTACTATATTCATGAAGTGCAGATGGGTTAAATAAATAATCATGGTCACTTAAAATATTTTCGCTCGATAATTCGAATTCACATTCTTTATCAGCAATATTCGAAGTATTTTCTAACATTGCCAATCTGCTAGAGGTACCATTAATTGCTTTCACAAAATTGACAGAGTAATTTAAAACACTAATATGTTCGAGAGGGATGCAGTTCCCGAAAGCACCATCCCGTACTTGGCAATGCACTATAATTTGCGAATATGCGGATTTAAATTGTATTACGCTAGGATTATTATTATAACCAAGGCGAGACCGAATGGTGGAGAAGAACAATTCTAAATGGTCTTGACTGAACTTATGTAAGGGAACGTATTTTAAGAAATTGCCATTTAGGACTCTAGAATGTATTAGCGGCAAATTTTTCAGGCACACAATTAAGCCAATAAAACCCAACTTTCTGCGATGTTCTACGATAAGCATACCACCTGCAAATCGCAGACGACTAATGTAGTCGATAGCATGCGTGGCGAATTCAAATATTTCACTATAATTTCGCAGAGAAAGAACTCCTTTGTACCCAAAAGCAGAACAGTTTCTACTATTTAGTATATCGAAAATATCATTTAATTTACGAATAAAAATAGTAGTACCCTCACTGCCTTCGAATTGCTCCAATTGAAGTTCTTCCCTACAAAAATCAATAGCATCTGCCACCGACTTACTAAGGATTTGTGTGGCTAGACGTACTTTCATTTTCTGCCTGCCGAAATATATATGGGCTTTCCTAATTTTGTTACCTAAATGCAAACCCTCTAAGTCCTGCAACTTTTGTAAGGCTACCAAATATTTCCAGTGAATAATATTATTATCTGCATCCATAATTAGAGAGTTTTCCGCGAAGATATTGCGGACTAATTTTATCATATGGCATGCATCCGGAAATATTCCAATTTTTGTATTTCTGCTATCCATTGAAAAAGTAAAATTGTCACCTCGCCAGTCTAACTTACATCCAAGTAGCTTCGATATTGTGACATTCATTGCAGCTCCATCAAAAGTTAATCCGAGCAGCTCTGCGCCTGTCTCGAGTACATTTTCAATGCAGTGCTGTACCAAATTAACTTTCTGATGGGCATTAATGGAAGCTACAGGGAAATAACCGACTGGTAGCTTCCAATTTTTATTTACACAAACAAGCATAAATACTAAAATTTGTGTAGCCTTAACATTGGATACGGATCCACATCCAAAATCGACGTACCCGTACGAATTGGATCCATCCCATTCGACTTTTTCTCGAATAGACATTTCGTCGAAAACCAGGTTACAGAAAAGTTTATAACTTTTCGTCGCAGCTTCTTGTACTGCATATCGTAAAGCCGTGAAGGCCTCGTCTGTAAAACCTGGACGACATTAAGTGGTTTGGTACCACTTGCGAAGGGTTCTAGGATGGGGTATGGAACGATCGAAAGTCTCGCGGACATATGAATATGCCTTGGGAGAATAAAAATTCAAATTAAGGGAAAAAACTTTAAGTTCCGGAGGAAAAGACTTCGGGTACGCCGCCCCTTGCAAATTTCGTTTGCACAAAAACCCAAATGAACCTGCAACTGTTTTAGAAATAGATTCAGCATGACCAGTAGAAATATTTAATTTCTTCTGGTCAACCACCTTTTTGCTGAATCGCCTTCTTATAAATTGCTGAAGCGCGTCAATTTTCATTTTTTTTTTTAAATTAATACGTAAAACTTTTAATTTTACGGCAATGTTTTCCTGACTATCAGATGTAGAATCCATTGCGTATTTTAAAGTAATGTGATTCTATACATGCAAATTGTAAAGAAAGTTAATGAATTAATAAAAACAAAGCTTAGAATGTGCGCAATAGAAAAAATTATGATGCATGCATACAATTACTTACTTTCTTTGTTGACGAGTCCTCGCATTCACTGCTGTTATTAGGGACCTACAAAAAAAGAAGTAATTAAGGCAAAATTGCTTAAAGTCTGGGTTACTTTACTTACATTAGGTACATTTAATGGTTCTCCTGCTGAATGCATGTCCTCGCATTCAGTGCTGCTATAAGAAACCTACAAAAAAAGAAGTAATTAAGGCAAAATTGCTTAAAGTCTGGGTTTCTTTACTTACATTAGGTACATTTAATGGTTCTCCTGCTGAATGCATGTCCTCGCATTCAGTGCTGCTATAAGGGACCTACAAAAAAAGAAGTAATTAAGGCTAAATTGCTTAAAGTCTGGGTTACTTTCCTTACATTCTCATTTTCCTCGTCAGCATTATTGAAGGGAACTTCAATATTCAATGCGACGGCATCCTGCATGAACTCCTTTTTCTGTTTTCCTGGCGGTTCCCCGATTTCCTACAAAAATGATTTGAATGCGTTATAATTTTGCAATTATTAATTTTGTAGTATCAAAACTTACCGTGTGGCTATTCCATATAGAAAATATGGAAGGAATAGCATTTCTTTGTAATTTGTTCCTGCTCGCTCCTACTTTAACGTCTGCTCTATGAAAGTGGAGCGAGCACACAACGTCCCAATTCTTGGGAATACCGGTTGCTGCTGCCACAATCCACTTTTCCCTCATCCATTTATTTTGTGGAAACCTGTAAAGTTAACATATAAATATACGATCGTTAAATTTACTTTTATAATTAATAATTAATAGAAATTCAAGTATTTTTTGCACTATTAAAAAAATTCGTTCCTTAAATTTTTTTACACACACTTTACGTACGCCGGCACTGAACTATTTTCTGATAAACATTGAACTGTCAACATCGGATTTGTTTACATTTGTTCAATACCGAACTTTTCAGTTTTTCACCACTTTTTGGATAAAATATATCACTTAAACCCATTTAGGCACATCACAAATAACATTTTTGTTATTTTATTTACTTAAACTACAGATATCAGCTTACCGAAAGAAAGAAATTCCCGGCTTCTTCATGTCGTTGTAGGAAAAACAAGTCTTCACGAAACACTTCATTTTCTGTAATAAAAACTTCTTATTAAATGTTATCAATAATAAAACTAATAAAAATACTTACTTTTTTTTAAATACTTTAAAATACATAAAAACAACACTTTAAATTGCACTTTCAACACTTTATTATTTTTATCAATAATAAATTCTAAAATGACACCACTAGTTATATTAGTTCGAGTTGTAATCACTTTCATGGAGAATGGCAGGTTGTAAAACTCTCCGAAAGTCCACAAAATTGAGGCGCTTTATATTTGAATGATATTTACGAAATGAATAATAAATCTAAAATAGAATTCCATTTCATATCAAAAGATTGTAAAAAAAATAAAAATTGCCTATCGTTGTGTTTAAATTGTATTTTTGTTTTTAATAAGTGAATTAAAAAGAATATAAATTAGGCTTTTGCAATGTAATAATTTTCTATTACGAGAACTAGATGGCAGTAATTGTCATGTCTACATAAAAATATCCACAAAAAGCTATGTGATAAATGCCAATTCTCGCCGCTTGGCATGTAATTCTTACACAAAATTGCGTATACATATACGGTAAGGGCCTATCCAGGTATTCTTTAATCTAAGTTGATTTCATTATCTAAATATTCTATATCACAGAAATCATTTTCACTAATGCATATATTATATAAAACACAAGCAGCAACAATGCAGTTGGTGACGAAGCCTAAATTTGGACTTTCGAAAAAATGCAACCTACAAAATTGATATTTCAGCAATCCAAAAGCGTTTTCAACTACGATTCTTGTTGATGAGTGCAAGTAGTTGAATTTTAGTTGTTTTTTAGTTAAGTTTCCGAAATCTTTATACGGGGGAACTAAATATCTGCTTGTACCGTTCGCTGAGTCTCCAAGTAGCACACCTCCTGGTATAATTATGGACTCATCCTCAGTAATACGCCTGTAAAACGCCGATTTTCGTAGAAGCCGTGCATCGTGCATTGCACCAGGTTCACCACAGTGCACATCTATAAACTTTTTCGCGGCGTTTACAATTCCCTGCAAGAGCACACTACAATATTTTTTTGTAACATATTGGACTTGGATTGAGGAACAAGGAATCAGTAATTCTAATATATGCTCATTCTGTTAATGATATATATAGCACGTTTATTAATGGATAATTCTTATAGTTATACAGAGACATGTGAAAGGCATGGTGGTGCCTACGTGACTAACTTATATATTGCTGTGTGGCATTGACGTGTATGTAACATCACGCCACTCGGTTTATACTCATGGCTGGGTGTACGATATATAGATATACTACACTCTTCCCCGCTTAGCTTGAACCTTACATATTCATTCTGTTCACGGGTTTTCGAACTCGTGGCTCCCTTTGGTTTACGTTTAAACTTGGATCCGGTTCGTACTTGATTCTGGGTCTGCTTTTCTTGGGTGTCGGCTGGATCTTCCTTGGATGATTGCCTTCTTGTTGTACTTCCTGTTGGACTGCGGTTGGTTCTTCAACTACTCCTTTTGAGTCTTCTGTTGCTTTCTCTAGGTTCGATTCAGATATGATTGGCTCATCCTTTGTGTCAGGCTCTTCTTCATATTCGTTTTCCTTTTCTTGTTCTAGAAGTTCTCTTGTAGCTGCTTCGTAGAATTGACCTGATTTGCACATCTGATCGTCACCTCTTTTCCATCTTAGGTTTGGTTGAAAGTCGGGTTTACATATGATTGTCTTTTCCCCTATAATTTCCTCCACCGTTGCTGGTTGCCAACCTGGCTCCATAGGATTTTTGTAGTCCCGAGCTATCACCCTTTCTCCTTTTGAGAATGTGACATCTCTGTGTCCTCTGAAACCATGTATTTGCTTTTGTATTCTTTCTGCTGTTTTTGGTATTTTTAGCAAATCTAATCTACTTCTTAAGCTTCTGCCCAAAAATTTGTTGGCTGGTGATTCCCCTGTTGTTAGGTGTGGTGCGTTACTGTAGGCGAATAAGTACTTGCTGATTAGATTATTTGCGCTGTCGTGAGCCTTGTTATCTTTTAATGCTTTTTCTAAGCCTTTTTTAAAAGATTTCACTCCGTTCTCAGATAATCCATTTGTTCGTGGATGGTATGGCGGACCCGTTTCGTCATTCACGGAAATGAATTCCGTTCATTTTGCAGAATCTTTCGAATTCTTCTGACACCAGCTGTGCTCCATTATCTGAGATTAGTGTGTCTGGTATACCATATCTTGCGAATATTTCCTTCAGTTTTTCGATCGTATTTGTCGAATCTGTTTTAGCCATGTGGACAATTTCTGGCTATCTAGAGTATGCATCTATCAGTATCAGATACATCTTGCCCCTGTGTGGTCCTATAAAGTCTATGTGCACCCTTTCGAACACATATTTGCTGTCAGGAAACTTCTTTAATCCTGATTCTTCCGGACTGCTTTTGCGTAGCCTTCTATGTCTTTGTCCAACTTTGGCCACCAAAAATATTGTCGAGCGATTGCCTTAATTTTGCTGATGCCCATGTGACATCCGTGTATTTCTTTCAGCAATATTTGCTTGCAGTTCTCCGGTATCATTACTCGGTATCCCCACATTAGCACATTTTTTTCTATGAAGATTTCTTGCTTTCTTTGCGCGAAAGGCTTAATTGACTCTTCAATTTGACTAGGCCATCCCGTTGTCGTGTATAAAAATACCTTGCTCAGTACTGTATCTTTTCTAGTTTTTCTCGCTTAGTCTTCTGAGCTTAGCGGTAGCTGGTCTTCCACCATGAAATGTAGATAGTCCTCTTCCTCTTGAACTAAATATCTTTTATTTCTGGGTAGACGCGATAATGCGTTGGCTGGCTCATTGTTCTTGCCTTTTATGTGCTCTATCTGGTAGTCAAATCCACTCATAAACAAAGCCCATCTTTGCAACCTTCCTGCTGCCATCTGTGGTATGCCCCTATGCTCGCCAAAAATCGTTATCAATGGCCTATGGTCAGTGCATAATTTGAAATGCATACCTGCCACATATTGGTACAATTTCCGAAAAGCCCAATAAATGGCTAAAGCGTCTTTGTACAAAATTGCGTAATTACCTTCCGCTTTCGTTAGCGTCCTTGATATGAAGGTAACTGGTCTATCCTCCCCATTTGGCATTTCGTGCATTAGTACTGCTGCTATGCCCTGGTCGGATGCGTCTGTCACTAGTTTTATCGGATAATCTGGGTTGTAGTGTACCAAATTTCTGTCCGATGCTAGTTCTTTCTTGACTTCAATAAATGCCTTTTATGCATTTCTTGTCCATTGAAATCTTTCTCTGTTTTGTACTTCATAAATCGGCTTCAAAATTTTAGCTTATCTCGGCACAAATTTTCCGTAGAATGTCACCAGTCCTGTGAATGCTTTTACATCTGTTATGTTTTCTGGTCTCTTTGCTTCGACCATTGCTGCGATTTTTTCTGGGTCCTTGGACAACCCATTCTTGCTTATGATGTGCCCCAGGTATCTGATTTCTTCTTGGAAAAACTGGCACTTTTTGAGGTTAAGCTTTAGTCCGGCTTCTTCTAACCTCTGCAAAACTTCGTTTAAATTTTGCATATGCTCGTTATTATTTCTGCCCGTCACCACTATGTCGTCTCGAAATGCTGCAGTTCCTTTGGCTCCTTGTAATACTTTTTCTACTACCTTGTCGAACTCTGCTGCTGCTGTTTTCGTTCCATAGGGTAATCGGTTGTTCAAATAAATACTTTTAGGTGTGCTCCATGCGCACAATTTCTTTGCTCTGTCAGTCAGCTCTAGCTGATTGAAGGCTGCTGACATATGTAATTTCGTGAACCTTTCTCCACCTCCCAGTTCTGCGAATACTTCTTCCACTTTTGGTACGGGGTGTTTTACATCTTGCATGTACTTATTGATCGTGACCTTGTAATCGCCACAGATCCTTACTCCACCTCCTTTCTTTAGCACAGGCACTAATGGTGTGCCCCATTCGTTGTGCTTTACCTTGGTGAGTATTCCTTCTTTTTCCAGTTGGTCTAGCTGATCTCCGATTGTCTTCTTGAAAGCAAACGGTGTCGCCCTGGGTTTGCAGAACACTGGTTTCGCATTATCTTGCATCTTTATGTCTATTTTGCCGTATATATACCTTCCGAACTTGCCGTCGAAAAGTGTCTTGTGCTTGTCGATTATTTCTTGTAGAACATGGTTGATTTCCACTATCATGCATCCTAGTGCTTCCATCATGTCTCTACCCAACAATTATCTACAGCCTGTTTTTACGACTATTAATTGACATTTTACTTTCTTTCTACCAGCCTTTATTTCTACGTAGATTTGACCTTCTGGTGCAATTGCGCTCCCGTCATAGAATCTTAACGTAGTATTCACTGGTTGCAATTTATGCTGTGATAGATGCCTTTTGTATAATTCCTCCGGAATTACCGATCTGCTTGCTCCTGGATCAAGTTCAGCTAGCAATTGCTTGTTTCCTATCTTTATTTCGATTTGCGTCGGTTTGACGTATCCTGCCTTTGTTGCTTGAAAGTGAACCTCTTCGCTCGTCCAGTCGTGGTTTTCTATCTCCACGAAGTGCTGTTTAGCTTGTTCCTTTCCTTTTTTCTGGCATATTTTTCCTAAATGCCCTATTATACCGCAGCGGTTGCATTTATAGGATTTAAATTTGCAGTCTGCGGACTCGTGGTTGCTATAACCGCAATGATTGCATTGTTTGCCGCCTTTTGACTCCTTGCTAAATTTCTTTTTATAGCCCTCTTTACGGCCTTTGCTTTGGTTTATGGCTTCACTTTGCTTATTTTTTCTGTCAAAGCTTACCTTATGTACTTTTATTTCCTGATGCGACTGTATAAGAGCTGCCTCTTTCAAGCGTATATACCACTGGCTAATCGCCTCATTCTCGCCTTGCTTTAAGTCGAAAAATTCCGTGCGTTCACGAAATACCGATATTGTCTTTGAGAATTGATTTTTCAGTATAGCACATAATTCCTCGTATGTTTTTTGCGATGGTAATACTGGGTCGCACAAATTTGCGAGTACTCCATAACCCTTTGTTCCAATGACCATTATGATTGTAGCCACCTTTCTATGTGGCTCCAGTATGTTATTTACTATAAAGTATTGTTCCAACCTTTCTTGGTAGTTTTTCCAATCCTCGTGCTCATTATATTCCGCGACACACCCTACTGTGGCTAAATATACTTGCACGTTTTGTATCGGTGCCGGCGTTCCTCCGTTTCCGCCTGTTGAACTTTTCAGTGCTGTGTCCATGTGCGTTCCTCGCTGGTTATTTAACCTCAGCAAATCTTTTCCCATATCCTCTATTACGTCATTTGCTTCGTTTCTTTCCCTTCTGACTCTTTCCAGCGTGATTTGGGCCTCTTTAAGCTGCTCTTGTAATTCTCGTGCTTTGGCTTCGTCCATCTTGTATGAACCTTTTTTTTTACCATCGACTTCAATCACAGATTCACTTCTTATGAGATTTCCCGCACTGATTTCACTTTTTTTTTTACCCCGTCGTTAATGTAACATATTAGACTTGGATTGAGGAACAAGGGATCAGTAATTATAATATATGCTCATTCTGTTAATGATATATATAGCACGTTTATTAATGGATAATTCTTATAGTTATACAGAGACATGTGAAAGGCATGGTGGTGCCTACGTGACTAACTTATATATTGCTGTGTGGCATTGACGTGTATGTAACATCACGCCACTCGGTTTATACTCATGGGTGGGTGTACTATATATAGATATACTACATTTTTCCTATTGCAGTATGCTTGTTTGTCACGTTTAGGAGGATTGATTTTAATATGGGAACCATCAATAGCCCCAACAACACCTGGTACACCTCTCATAGCTGCAAATTGAATCTGATTAGTAAAAACATACTGTATTCAGCTAAAAGAGTGTGATATTTAAAACACTTATTCGTTAAATTATTGTTTAAAATGAAAACCACATACCGATAACCGTTCCTGCGACAACTTTTGTTAATCTAAATTGTTTCTTAAATTGCAAATCTGTGTAATTTCCAATTATATGGACTTAATTTTCAACTCTACTTTTCCTAATACATGGAGGCACATCATCATCAGAATCTGATGTCTCATTTGAGTCTGAAGAATCAAATAAAATTAAATCTCTTCTACCTTCCAGCGCGTGAAACAATTCCATAGCAACCTATAAAGCAGTCAGTTAATAAATGTGGAATTATTTTTTATGTAAAAACAGACTCGAATATTATTTGATTCCATTTCTTTTCGCTTTTGCTGCACGAATAAAGTAAACATTACAAAAATATGACACTTCGACATAACCAACGAACCCGATAAGCCATCTATTTCCAGTTCGGGAACCAAAATCCCCCTACCATAAATGCGTAACTCCTATTGCAATGTACTCATTCTTACAATGTACTCCTTCGGGAGTAGCGAAATTGGTCCAAAGGAAGAAAGCTATTAATTTTAATGTTAAACAAACATAAGTAGATACAAAAAGCTTTATTATAATATACAATGTGTATTTTTTAACTGAAATGGTAGTTAAATAATTGATAACTAATATTCTAAAAAAATTTAAAACAATATTATCTAGTAAATGTAATATAATATGGTCTAATAGAGCAAGCGAAAGCACAAATGCAAAAAAAATTATTTAAATAATAAGACTACCGAATATACTTTATTTATTTGAATACAATGAAAACAATAATGGAAAACAGACTGAAAAATGTGTTCCCTTAAATTTTCTTACACACAATTTACATACACCGGCTCTGAACTATTTTCGGGTACATTAAAATATATATACTATTATATTTAAGTACATTAAATTTTTCATTTTCTATTTTTGTTTTAAAGCAATGCTTTTAATGTTGTATACGATTAACTTCTATATTATTAAGAATTTGATGTGATGTTCTATGTAATTAATGCTTTATTTTTTAATTTAATTCAAATGCACAACGCCTATTTAAATTACCATTTCCATTCACTAACACACATTTATATTATAATTAAAGTTTTTGTATCTACTTATGCTTGTTTAACATTAAAATTTATATTTACTAAGTTGCGGTGTGGTTTTAATTCAACATAAACATAATATCACATTCTCTGATTTAATTCATTTTGCATTTTTGAAATTGATTTAAATTTGTGCACATAATTGTTTTCATATAATCATATAACTTGCAATTTATATTTTTATAAACTCTTCCCCACTTTATAATTATGTTTTAATAAATAATATATAGTGAAATAAATAAATAATATTTTAAAATAGAATATTTCATATTCTGTGTTTTGTTTAAAATTTCCAAAATAAATTCCATCAAACAACAAAATCCGCAACTTTAAAAAATCTATTTGCTTACGCATTGATGACATCAAATATCAACCAAAATGTTTTTAAACCAACCGCTTCAATCGCATACTGAAGTTTAAAATTAGCCCCAATGATTACGCCGTTTCTGTTGTATTGCATGAGTGTGCGTTTTGCGAATGCATTTCCAACATAATTCGCACAGAATTCTTGTGTAGAGTCCTATCCAGTTCTTCTATAAGCTAAGTATCGAGCTATTCTTTAAGATAGCAATACGCGTATATAATGTTTAATTACTTAAAATGTTTTAACCGGCCGTAATTTGCTTGCAATTTGTGATTGTGTACATTTCATAATAATCAATGCGTGGGATCCTATGTTTCATGATTTATTTTCAAGCAGAATTCCGCAAGTATAATCGCGCCTCTTATGCTATCGATAATTAGAAATGTTAATGTGAGTTTGGCAGTTTTGAAAAAAAATTGGATTAGAAGTTTGTTGCAAGGACTAGTAATTTGCATTATTACTAAAAGTCTTGTATAAATTTATGTCTACGTTTCGTAAAAGTATCTGTTGGTTTATGTAGTAATTGACTGCTAAGAAAATATAATAAAACATGGAAGGTGCATCAATGAGTTTTTTTTTAGTTACTGCAAATGTTGGTAGTTTGTTTGAAGATGTAAGCTTTCATTTTGCTGGAAAATAAATAAAATTAAGTTTAATCAAATTTTTTGTAGCCTACAAGATTACTTAGCGATTGGGTGAATGAGTTTCTTTCGAAAATTTCTATATTCAAACCTCAATTTTTGGCATTACATCTTCAAGAAGTCGGTGGTAAAACTTATGAAAAATCAACTGAGTGTGTTCAAAAATTTGTAACATGCTTATGTGAGTGCGATCAACTAAGTGATTATACTAAAATTCGAGTTTTTTTGGACGAAGATTATACCTCTGAAGAAAATTTTACGGTATATTTGTTACCAAATATAAGTTATTCTTATATAATTGTATAAAAATTTAGGCATTGGGAAATATGTATTTTGTGCATACATCTATAGAAGATGCAAATATTTGGAATTTTATGTCTCATAATTTTGAAACTGTGGCTGGGAAAGTTGTAAACTGTGGAAATATTGAAAAAGTAACCGTCAAAGAGAAATCCAAGTTTCCGCGGCACTTTTTTCCAGAGGTAAGATCAAAATCAAGCAGATGTATGGTGTTTATTATATAAGTATTCGAATTGGAGAAACATTTGTTTGGAGTCATAAAACACATGAAAACATTTTTTTCATTCTCTTAAAGAAAGGAGATCAGTTTTTTCTATAAAAAGTTCTTATCAATTTATGACCACGAGAATATTTATAAAATAATTGAAAAATAAGTTATAATTTTTACAGAAAAATCAGTGTTCAATTTGAAATTGAGTAATTGATTTAAATTTGGCATAAGTATGTCAAGTCAGTTCTAAGTTTTATAAAAGGCGTTTTCCTTTGGATCAATTTTGCTACTAGTTGGTACCTGCGAGTAGATGACCAAAGGAAAGCCAAATTCTAAACTCTAGTAGAAAAATAACCTCAAAACAATCAAACAATACTGAGTTTACTCACACATAAACAATAAAAACTGAGCTTATTCACACAAACAGTACTGACAAAAATATGACTCTTCAACATAACCAACGAACCCGCTAAAGCTTAGATTAAAGAAGTACTGGATAGGCCTCTCCACAAAAATTCTGTCCAACTTTTGTGGCAATACATTCATAGAACGCACACACATGCAATACAACAGAAATGGCGTAAATCATTGGGGGCCAAATTAAAAGTTCAGTATGCGATTGAAGCGGTTCGTTTAAAACCATTTTCATATGTGATATCATTTATGGGTAAAGAAGCAGATTTTTTAATATTGCGGGTCTTGTTGTTCGATGGAATTAGTTTTGTAAATATGCAATAAAACACAGTATTTTTTTTTTAAATATTTATTTATTTATTCTGTATTTTCATTTTATTTATTTCACTGTATATTATTTATTCTTGGGAATACCGGATGCTGCTGCCACAATCCACTTTTCCCGCAACCATTTATTTTGTGGGAACCTGTAAAGTTAACATATAAATATACGATCGTAACATTTACTTTTTCAATTAAGAATTAACAGAAATTCACGTATTTTTTGCACTATTAAAAAAAATTCGGTTCCTTAAACTTTCTTACACACACTTTATATACACCGGCACTGTACTATTTTATGGTAAACATTGAACTGTCAACACCGTATTTGTTTACATTCATTGAATGCCGAACTTTCCACTTTTAAACACTTTTTGCACAAAATAAATCATTCAAAACCATCTGAACACATTATAAACTTATTTTTTTTAATTTCTGAAGTAAAAAACCAAATATTAACTTACCGAAAGAAAGAAATTCCCGGATTCCTCATTTTGTCGGTTGAGCAGCAATTCTTCATAAAACACTTCATTTTCTGAAATAAAAAATTCGTATTAATTTCTATCAACAATATAACTACTTATAAATATACTTACATTTTCGTAAATTCTTCAAAATTGATAACAACTACACTTTCACTTGCACTTCACTATTTGACACAATAACAACATCAGAAATGATAAAGCTAACCCCCCATTCTCCACTTTCATGGTGAATTAAAGTTTCAAACTCTCCGAAAGTCTACAAAATTGAGGCGGTTTATATTTGATTGATATTAACGAAATGTTTAATAAACCTAAAATAGAATTCGATTTCGTATCAAAAGATTGTACAAAAAATAAAAATGACCTATCGTTGTATTTAAATTGTATCTTTGTTTCCAGTAAGTGAATTAAAATAAATATAAATTATGCTTTTGCAATTAAAGAAATTTCCATTACGACACATAGATGGCAGTGGGTGTCATGTCTACATAAAAATTTTTTGACACTCGTATCCCCCCAGCAAATATTTGTACACAAAATTGCGTATACATATACGGTAGGGGCCTATCCAGGTATTCTTTAATCTAAGCGCTAAAGTATCTATTTTCACTTTAGCAACTAGAATCCACCTAACGTAACTTGTATGCGTAACTTCTAGTTCAATGTGCTCGTTTGTTCGAGGTAGAGTAGATGATGACAGCTAGAACTACCGACTAGTAGCAAAATTGGTCCAAAGGAAAACGCCTAAATAAAAAAAAACAATGTTTTGATTCTTTTGCTAAATACTAAAAAATTATTTACAAATAATCTTATCAACTGTCTGTGTCGAGTCTCAAAATAATGACAGGCTCACAAAACGTTGTTTAATTTTTTGGTTACTATCGCCATCTATTTGAGCAACCTTATTTTTTTAAAGATATATGCGGAGCATTGAAAACGACTTATAGATTTTTTAAATACTTTAACCAATAATAGTCTGCAAATTTATATTTTTAATATTTTTCTTAATTTTACTATGTTTATTGTCTGCTAAAGTCACATTATTAGTAATTATTTGTGTGCAAATTTTTTTACGTAGTCGCCTACGTGTATTAATTCGTTATGGGCCATCGTAAGTCGGTGATAAAGTTGGTTTAATTTTATCATTCCTAACGAACGCGCAATCGAAAGAATCCAAATTCTTTGGAATGAAAATTAATTTGTGATTTTCCAGGTGTGCTGGTATCGGAATAAAGTTTTGCATTGCTTATCAGAGATTAGTAATGAGTACATTATGATAACTGGACTCAGGTTTCTCATTAATAAAAAAATCTCCCGGTGTGTCTTTAAGTGCGTATTAAAATATTTTTGTTGTGTCGAATTTTTGTAAGTCGTATCTCAATTTTTACTGCAATGTACCAATACGGGGTCACCAATCAATTATAGTTACAATTTTTTATAATATTTATTATATCACATTCACTATATTTACATTTATATTACAATTGACATCACTTCTTAATTATTATCTAATTTTAAATTATTACTATTTGATGAAGCTCTCCACGTTAGATCGCAATCTAGGTATATAAATTAATATGGTAAGATATTGCGCCTGTATCATTCCATCTCCCTCTCGCAATTTTCTGTCAAATGACGTAGTTCAGGAAGTACAATTCTTTAACCGGGTATAAACAAAACAAACTTATTAACTGAAGTAGCGTGTTTATTTAAAGTTGATTGTGTTAACATTTCGTTTATATATTTAATAAAGCAAAAAGCAAGTGGTTTATTTTAAAGTTAAGATGGCAATCTGTGCAATGCTTCAATGCAACAGCAGCAACGTATTGGAAAACATAAATCCTTGCTTCCGTTTCAGAAAGGTATATTAAACAACATCACAGCACTGAAACTGTTATACGGTGATCTCAAATAAAAATATAGCATTTCATACTTGCTGACATATCGCCTTAATCAGGATCCCCTCGAAATGTTTTTTGGCGTCATGCGTGCGAAAGGAGGACTGTACGACCATCCAACAGCTTTGCAGTTAAAATATCGCCTAAGAAGTTTCCTGTTGTGTAAAAATGAGAGCATAATATCACAGCATAGTAATGTGCAGTGTGATGAAACAAAAAATGTCAAAATGGATGTCGACGCAGCTTTGAGCCACTCCCATTCGCTTAATAAATCCAACACTCCGCAATTGGGAAATTCATCGGTCGAATTTAGTCCACCCGAATTTATAGAGGAGTATGTGGATTCAGAAATGTTCGACGGCAGTGAATTCGATAAAGACGACGATTTGGTAGATGAAATGTTCGATGTTGGGTTCGATGATTTACATGAAGATGCTTCAGAAGAGTTGTCTTCAGGTTACGTGTGCCTGACTTCAAATCTTCTAAAAGATTTTACCAAAGAGACCACCATTAATGCCGCAGAAATAGATTTGAACGTAAGTGCAGAAATGTATGATTTAGATTACCTAGAATACGATGGTTTGGAGCATCTCGCTGGCTACATTATTCATAGATTAAGATTTAAAATTCCAAACATGCTTGAGACATATTGTGAAATTGACCGAACAATAAGCTTGACATGGACGGATACAGTAACGGAAGGCAGGCTACGCAAACCCAAATTGCATTTTATGGAAAATTAAATCAATCTTAAAACGATATTTAAAAACTACAACATGAATACATTAAAAACTGGCCGTGACTATATTAAAAATTTATTGCAACTTGCTGAAAATATAGAGCTAGAAACAGAAATAAAAAAATTATTTGTTAGATGTAAGATGTTTTTTAAAATCAGAATATTAAATGCGGAGATGGTTGAAAATGCTAATGCAAAAAAAAGAAAAATTAATAAAACTATAAAATAAATGATTTCATATGCACATGCTTACATAATTTATTTTTATTTAATCATTTTACAATATATTTCGTTTAATTTTTTTTAAAAGATAGTAGCGAACACACTTATTTCAAATATACGTAGATCACACAATATACGCTCGCTCGTACACACAACATATTTTACTTCCTGAGTGACGTAGCTGCGCAGTAGATGTCAAAAATTCAACGCGGAATATCTTACCATATTATTCTATATACCTTGGATCGCAATCACGACTGCAGTAAATTTTCACCCATACGTCTATAACTGCGGCCATTATGATGATGACGATGATGCGACTATTTTTATTTGCACTCAAGCAAAATAGAATTCATTTTCAAATTTTTGTTCGTGTGTTCTAAAGTCAACGCAGGTTTACTCTGCTTAATTTCATAGAAGGTGGCTTTAAAATCGATGAATAAGCGGTGAAGCTTCTATTCGTATTCAAGTAGTTTTTCCATCGACTGTCGCAGGGATAATATTTGAAGAAATAAAATTGGTATTCTGCCTATTAAGATAATGTATAATATAATCAGCTATACTATGTTACATCCTTATTTGTGTATGGGACAGGCAATGCACAATTGCCAGTCAAATGTCATTGTTTCGCTTTCTCACACTTGGACCATTAATTCATTGTCAACTCCCCATATGTGACTGTTTTGCCACTGATGCTTTCGATTCCTGGTGACTTGTGAATTTTTAGCTTGTGTTGTTGCTTCTATATTTTTGGCGGCTGCAATAGAAAATGACTATGTTCGACTAGTCGGACCTACAACTCACCTTTGTTATGGTCACGACTATTCAGCAGTTCTTCAAAATGTGTTATTTATTGCCTTAGGATTTCTATTTGGTCAGAAATTAGAACTCCTTTACTTTGCAAGAGGAGAAACGAAGTTTATGTTGCATGGTTTGTCAGGTAATATTCTTTTCTTCAATGGATTCAGTGCAGCCCTTCCGACTTTCATTTTGGCTCCTACCAATGATAGTGGATTTTAATTACTTACAGGCCGCTTCCACTTCTGTGTATATGTTTGCTGTATTTATTTCTAATTCATAATTTTAACGGATATTGTTTTTCGTCTAACAATATATAAGATACAATATATATATCTTGTATTCTAGATTTATTGTACCTTTGCTTGTTATAACATCTTAGAACATAGTTGTTGTATACAAAGTGTATTTTCAAATAAATATCATATCTTCGCAAAATGAAATTAAGTTAGCAGGTTGTTTTTCTATACTTTTTTATTATGATTAAAATACATAATGTTCGTTTTTTTAAGAAATTGGAATTTAATCAAATAATAAATCTTGATCCAATTTTGGCATTAAAGTCACCTATAACAACAGTGAGCTTGGATCTTTCTGCATTTTTTGCTTCAATCAGATCGTTGTAAAATCTTCCATTTTCTCCTTCGCTCGAAGTAAACGTTCGTGCTTGTATTATCTGCATGATGTATTTGTTGTTTATCTCCAGAATGACATATATGATCGTATCTGAAATTGCTTTAAACTTAGGGAGCAAAAAAAAATTACCGACTTACCTTAAATTATAAATTATAGACTTTCTAAACAAAGAGATCTACTGTCTCAATACTTTCTTTAAAAAAAAACAGCCAGGAAGAAACTGAACTTCGAAAACACTGAACACTAGTTAGAAATGAAATTGATTACTGTTAAAATACAGTTGACTCCCGTACAGATTGCTGTAGACCAAAACTCCGTTGTGGAACAAGTGAACAAATAAAAATACCGGTACTTTGATACAAAAAGTTAGATAACAAAAATCAGCGTGTTTTTTATTGTTCGACTAAAAACGAGAAGAGAAATGACTCTTACATTTGAGTGAGCTAGCCGAATCGAGCATAGCACACTCAGACTAATACAAATGACATGCAAAGTGTAAATAAAATAAAACTGTAACTAAACTGCAATGAGTGCACTCAACGAATTTCAACACTCCCACTTTTAGTTACCAGTTACCCTAATTCAAAATATTAGTCTTTCTATGGCACAAGGCCCATCAATTTGCAAAAATATTGATGACTCTTCCTTGGTAAGGCTTTGGTCATTACATCTGCCACCTGTTCATCCGTCGCCACGTATTGCAAATCGAAGATCCCGTCTTCGTACTTCTCGCGGATGAAATGATATCGTACGTCGATATGCTTTGTCCTCTTATGGAATTCCGGATTTTTCACGAGTCGAATCGCGCTTTGATTGTCCATAAAGAATGTTGGTTGGTCCAAATCTGCTGACAATATTTCGGACAACAATCGACGCAGCCACACCAATTCTTTTATTGCATGCGATGCCGCCAAGTATTCGGACTCCGTTGTTGATAGCGCCACCGACTTTTGACGCTCTGAGCCCCAACTGACAATGCTGTTGCCAAACATGAATACGTATCCCGATGTCGATCGTCTAGTATCGATGTCTCCTGCATAATCTGCGTCGCTGTAACCGCACAAATTCAACCTAATTTAGCCTTCAAAACGGATTCCCATGTCCTCCGTTCCTTTGACATATTTCAAAATGCGATTAACCGCATTCACGTGTGCTGGCACCGGTTTCTCCAAGTGTCGACTTACGCTGCCAACAGCAAAACTGATGTCTGGACGCGTAGCCACGGCCAAATACATCAAACTACCGACTGCCTCACGATACGAAAAATTTACTTCTCTGTCTGCATCAAAATCGCCAAGATTTTGTGCACTGTCCAATGGTTTAGCAACAGCATTACAATCTGCCATGCCAAAACGGTTGAGCACCTTTTGTGCATACGCCTGCTGATTTACGTTAATCGATCCGTCCGATCGCTGCTCGATTTCAAGCCCCAAAAAGCATTTGAGCTCGGACACTTTCACCTCGAATTCCCTGCGCAAATGTTCAATGACTGAAACAATTTTGTTCTCATATTCTGATGCAATTAAACCGTCGTCGACGTATATCGCAAGTATCATCATTCCATTTTTCCCATTGCACACAAAAACGCATGGATCCGATTCACTGGCCACGAAATTGAATTTGCCAGTGAATGACGTAAATTTCTTGTTCCAGCAGCGCGGTGCCTGCTTCAACCCATACAAACTCTTGAGCAACTTGCACACTCGCCCGCTGCCATCGTCATATCCGACCGGTTGGCTCATGTAGACGTTTTCTTCCAAATCGCCATTCAGAAAAGCCGTCTTTACATCAAATTGCTGCAGCTTCATTTGTTTTGACGCTGCCAGCGCCAATATTGCTCGAATCGATGTAAATTTTACCACGGGACTAAACGTTTCCTTATAATCAAAGCCATATTCCTGCGTGAATCCCCGCACTACCAATCGCGCCTTGTAGCGATCAATGCTTTCATCCGGATTCTGCTTCAATTTAAAAATCCAACGATTATCAATTACCTTTTGGCCTTCTGGCGGATCGATCAAATTCCATGTATGATTCTTGATGAGTGAATCATACTCCTCGTTCATTGCCTGCTCGTATGTTTTTGGTTCATCACCGATAGCCAACATAGCAACGTGATCTGCCGATGCAAAATACAAGAGTCGTCGTGTCGCCATTATATTTCTATTATCAAGATCACAAATTGCACCACGATCTATCGGTTGCTCCGCCGTTATTTCCGCATCATCCGTCTCCAATATTTCATCTGACACGTCCGCATCCTTGTCAACCTTTTTCTCCGCATCACCAATATCAAGTGCTGCCATTGATTCTTCCAGAAGTAAAATCACGTCGCAAGCCACCTCGATTTTGTTCGTCTCCGGATTCCACACTCGATACGAATTCGAATGATTTTCGTATCCAACGAACACACACTTGACTGCTTTCGGATCCAACTTTTGTCGTTTTTCCTTTGGAATGTGTACGAATACTTCAGAACCGAAAATCCGCAAATGATTGATTTTCGCCTTTTTGCTGTACCACAATTCGTACGGTGATTTTTCCAATACTGTGCTCGTTCCAGTTCGATTCAGCACATGTACTGCCAAATTTACAGCCTCCACCCACAATTTGTAGTCCATTTGTCTCGAATGAATCATCGTTCGCGCTGACCCCACAATTGTACGATTGTCACGCTCCACACAACCATTCTGCTCTGGCGTGGACGGCACAGTTCGCTGATGTTCAATGCACATTTCATTGAAAAACTTTTCCAATTCCGCATTGACGAATTCTGTCCCGTTATCAGATCGAAAACTACGCACTTTATGTCCATTTTCTCGCTGCATTCGCATCACCACCATCTTGACTTTTGCTGCTACTTCCGACTTTTGCTTCAGAAAATACACAAAACGAAAATGTGAAAAATCGACCTTAAGAAGCAAAAAATATCTCGAACCGCCAATTGAATTTGTTTGCATTGGCCCACAAACGTCCGCATGAATAATTTCGCCGCATTTCCTTGATTTCTCCTCACGACTCTTATGGCTGCCACGATGATGCTTCCCATAGACGCACGCTTCGCACGCAAACTCTTCGTCAACAAAATCAATCTCGTTGCTCCGCAGAAATTTCCTCACATGTGTGACGTTTTGATGTCCAAATCGCTCATGCCATGCTTAAAGCGACATTTTCTTGATCGCCACATTTGCAGTCGCTCCATCGACCTCCGACGATTCCCCAACTTTGAACAACATTTGAAAAAGCATTTCGCGTCGAACTCCCACTGCAAAAATGTTTCCATCTTTCACCAATTCGCAGCGCTTGCTATTCGATTGCAATTGATAGCCTCGATCCATGGGCCTTCCCGACGAAAATAAATTCAGATGAATTTCCGGCACATACAACACATTCAACATGCGTCTACGAATCCATTGATCGCCATTAAATGCAAAAATATTGATGTCGCCCTTTCATCGAGCCATAATCCTTTCGCCATTTCCAACCGTTACGTGTGAGGATGCGTCCACAAAGTTCTCGAACCATTCACGTCGATGACACATATGATCACTAGCTCCCGAGTCCAACGTCAAGTGTCTTTGTCACCAGTCGAAATTGAGCTATGACATATAAATGCATCGCTTGGCGCACTCTCCTGTTTTTTGTTGTCGTTCGAATTGTTCTTGTTTCTTGGACAATCACGCCAATGACCACTTCTGTCGCACAGAAAACAATCACCTTTTGGTCTGGTGTTACCACCCTTGCCCCTATTTTTATTATTCTGTCCAGACAAGAAACTTTCTTCGGATCAAATGTTTTCTTCGACAAATTCCGCTTGGCCATCAACGCTTCCCTATTTTCGACTTGTCCCTGCCTTTCAATCGAAGCTCTTCTGCCATTAATCGCGCACGCAAATTTACCATCGTTCGATCTCCTGAAGCCGTCGATTCCCAAGCACTATGAAAATGGTTATATTCCGCTGGCAAAGACATTAGAATCTTTGTCATAACCATTGTGTCAGAAACACCTTCATTTTGGTCCCTTAATTGCTGCACGACCTCCATGATTTTCGACATACACGTTGCAATATCATCGCCCGGCTCCTTTGTGAAACTGTAATACCGTTGTTGCAAAAACAGTATATTTGCCTTTGATGCTTGCTCATACAGTGACAAGCAAAAGTGAACAAGTAAATTGTACTTTAAGCAAAATGTTCATATTATAGTCGTTCTGTTATAGATATTAAAAAAAAAATGTTTACGTTTTGTTGGTATTTTATTAAGCTTGCTTATTTACAACAACAAAATTAATAAAACTACTTATCTGATAGAAATTATATAAAAAAAATAACCAAAATTGCACTTTTTCATATATGCACGTTTTGTGTATGTTAATAGAATTGTTAATATAATATGTATTTTTTATGGTATTTAATATTTGGTCCATAGCCCTTTTTTTTTTAAAACTTCGGAAACCCTCCTGGGCATGCTCTCAACTAAATTTTGGATTATTTCCTTTGGAATTTTCTTCCACTCCCCCTCAATCCGATGCCATAATTCTTCGAAATTTTTGGGTAGAGTTTGATGTTCAGCCAGCTTCCGTTTCACAATTGCCCACAAATTCTCAATTGGATTTAAATCCGGACTTTGTGCAGGCCATAGCATGGTTGAAAATTTTTGTTCTTGGAGCCAAGTTTTTACAATTTTTGCTGTGTGCTTTGGATCTCCATCTTGCTGAAATACGAGATCCTGCTCATTGTACGCACATTTCTCGACGAAGGGAATCAAATTCGATTTTAATAAGTTTAAATAATACTCCTTATTCATTATTCCCTCTATTTTTACAAGTGGACACGTATTCCACCATGTGAAACATCCCCAAGTCATAATCGACCCACCACCATGTTTTAAAGTGTTTTTAACCTGGTAGGGCTTTAGGGATTCTCCGGGTTTTTTCCAATAATATGATCTCCCGTCTGAGTTAACTCGATTTATTTTGGTTTCATCAGACCAAATTACCTTCTTCCACTCATCGACCCCCCAATTTTTATGCGCTCTAGCCCAAGTTAATCTTGCCTTTATATTTTTTTTTGAGAGGCTAAGCTTTTTAAGCTTCTGGCATGCCACCATACCAATTCTTTTGAGAGCCCTTCTAGCTGTCCACTCGCTCACTTGTTTATTAACATTAATGGAGGCCTCCCTTGGCGTCTTCACCTGGCAGGATCGTAATTGTCGCTCCATTACTCTTGCATCTCGGTCCGTCAAAAGTGTTTTCCGGCCATATTTCACCGCTGGTACCGTTAATTTCTGGGTTTTTTTCACGTTTAGTACGGTTGTTTGCGACACTTTGCAAACTCGAGAAATTTCACGACTACTTTCTCCGCTTTTCAACAAAAAAACTATTTTTTGTTTAGTTATTTCAGAAATTTTCTTCATAATGCAACGACTCCAATATTCCTCTAATAGTCGAGTGTAACAACTAAATTATTAATTGCTAGACTCTTAATAAATAACCAATAATCCGTCTGAGGCATTGTGATTCAAATTTACTGTTTAACTATAGAACTAATATTGTTCTTAAACGGTACATTTTGTGCACATGTACATTTTAACAAAACGTGCATATATGAACAAGTGCAATTTTGGTAATTTTTTTTATATAATTTCTATCAGATAAGTAGTTTTATTAATTTTGTTGTTGTAAATAAGCAAACTTAATAAAATACCAACAAAACGTAAAAAATTTTTTTTTAATATCTATAACAGAACGACTATAATATGAACATCTTGCTTAAAGTACAATTTACTTGTTCACTTTTGCTCGTCACTGTATGTGCTCTTGAGCGTTGTCCACATCGCATTTACTGTTTCACAATGCATAATTTGCAGCAGTGGCTGCTTTTTGCACGCCATCGAAATTGCACATATTGCCCTGGCATCGCTCTTTTTCCATGTTACGATTGCCGTTGCATAATCCTGAGCCTTAACTGTCGGTGCCAAATCGGTACCGTCCACTACGTCGAACAAATCTTTGGCTTCCAGCACTTGGCGTATTTGAAACTTCCATGTTAGCCAATTGCTTCCACCTTCCAATCTTTCAATATTCATTCGATCGTTCTCCGTTTGTTTTTCTTCGAATTATACCGTAAAATAGATTTACTAAATTCGCCCTTCTCGTTGCGCACCACTTTTTCCGAACCGAAATAGATTTCTCGACGCACGGCAACAACAACAAACTTCCGAAAAACAAAAAACGATCACTGGAAATAAAAATTTGATTGAACCAACACAAACCTCTTTTTGTGTACTGCACCGCCCGGCACTTTTACGAATTACCGAAATTCGATTTATTTAATTGTTCACTTGCTATGGTCTGGGCCCATAAACTGTTAAAATATAGTTGACTCCCGTACAGATTGCTGTAGACCAAAACTCCGTTGTGGAACAAGTGAACAAATAAAAATACCGGTACTTTGATACAAAAAGTTAGATAACAAAAATCAGCGTGTTTTTTATTGTTCGACTAAAAAACGAGAAGTGAAATGACTCTCACATTTGAGTGCGATAGCCGAGTCGAGCATAGCACACTCAGACTAATACAAATTATATGCAAAGTGTAAATAAAAAAAACTGTAACTAAACTGCAATGAGTGCACTCAACGAATTTCAACAATTACATCGTAGCTTTGAACAGATATATATGTGCAGACGTGTTAGTTAGATCTATAGGAAAGAGATGTTGACTTGCGATAACAAATGTAGGGGGAAAGAAGGGGAATACACTCAGTTGATTGACAAAAAATTACAACCAATAGACGAACTGTAGGGACTTTTGTGCATTGAAGAGAAATAGAGATAAAAAAATTAGCCTAGAGACAGAGAGCTGCTGATAGAAGAACGACGACAGACAGACAGGAACTCGCCAAGATATGCAGAATTTTACAAAAAATTAGAAATATCATTAGAAGAAATCATAGACCATATAATACGCAAGTCATTAAAAGAGCTACTGAAGGAGAAGTTATTGGTCAGAAGTTTGAAAAGTCGAATCAACAAATATGATTAAAAAGTTTCCATTTCCTTTATATGCATGTGAAGCGTTTCTAAACAGTTTTATTAATATTATTATAAGACGACATGATACCCATTTTCTTAAAAAATTAGTTACATGTAGTTTATTTGTTAGATATTTGACTATTGATTTTAAATAGTTTCTATGCACAATAAACAAGCATGCTATTACTTATAAATATATACAACATATCTAATTAAGATTGTACAGTTTGCTAAAATTAGATGATTCGAGAAATGTTCGAATTATTCAAACCAAATGTTAGTTTTAAATTCTTCCAGTTAGATGAACTTTTTAACACCGACTTATTTTATTAGTCTTCGGCATTCGTTTGGTTTTCATCAATTTTTCATTTTTTGAGTTTTGCAGCCCAATATATTAAATAATCAAAGAACAAAAAATTTCAACAAAATGAAGGGAAATTATAAATATCATCTAAATATGGAAAATATGATAATTCAACAAAATGACCCAATGAAGTTAAAGTTGCTTCGATGGAAGCAGAAGCCGTAACGATGACGCTGCTGATCAACGACAGCAGCGAAAGCGATAACAGTGAAGAGTTCTAGCACAAATAGCACAAATTGAAAAAAAAACAACGATAATTTCATGCACACATGGTGTGCTTTACACACAAAAAAGCAAAATTTTCATTCGAGCTGAATGTTCGAACTTGCTGTTCAAAATGGTCGAGCGTCTATAAATTGCGACGATAACACCATTCGAGCAAAACTCCATATTTTGTTTGTCTCGAACATAATCGATCGAGAAGTTTCCTTACTGTATCTCATAGAGATACAGTAAGGAAACTTATAATGGCACTGCTAGATCGGCTCAGGCCGGCTAAGATCGATCTTATGGTACGGATCTACACCCAAAAGTGACCTCTTTCCGGGAGCATATTAGGTTCATAATATGTCTGTGTAAAATTTATTTTACAGAATAATACGTTGATATTCTAGTTTCTATTTGATATCAATTATCAAGATTGTGTTAACCCGTCACTATCTTCTACATCCAGCTGATCGAGCTTAAGACGATAGTATCGAAAGTGCTGCTTTTTCAATGTTGCGCATTGTGCGCATGCATCTGGTTTGTATGGTTTCATAGTAGAATATAATAGAGATCCGTTGGATCACATGGAAATGATACTGCATAAACTAGTGCAACATACACGGAGTGAAAAAAATTAAAAAATTCAGTCTTGCACATAATGACCAAATGTTTAAATATTTGAATATAACGAAAGAGCCGTTGGTAGTACTTGAAACCCAAACAGTAGCTTTGACACGGTGTAAATAGATACAGGGGACCGCTGAGACCCATGGAAACTAAAGAAACCTATACCATAGCGGAACAATACATATTGAAATATTTAAACTGGTGTTTCTTAAAGAAGATCAATAATATCTAAATTTCGACCCTCTCTACAACGTAGACGACTATGTGGTGAACCTCAACTTTAACAAAACATGACATTAGCCATAGCAAAAGAAATACTGGTTCAAGGAAAATTGAATCAGAAGAAACATAAAGACAAAACAGTGAATATAGCTATGCTAAAAATTAATCATCCGTTTAACCTTAGGAAAAAGAATGAAAGTTCATACAAGGGATCCCCTATCAAATAATAAAAAAATAATACAAATAAAAAAAAGATGGCTACTATAGATCTTGAACCATTTAGACCAATTAATACTACCCCCGATCTATGTGACAACAAGTTTCATACAGATGCACTAGCTTCTATTCTGACTAATTGCAATAAATTCGAATTAATTATTATGGATGGTAACGGTGCACCTTTAGGAACTCTCCAGGGAAACATAAGGGAACAAACTGGTCATAATATCGCCAAATATATCCTCCAGCAGCAGCATTCCTAATTTTGAGCTACTTTTCATTCCATTTCATAGAGTGTTTTCTATACAAAGTTCATTGTTTTGGAACTTTTGTATTATCTCTATATTGCCGGCCCCGTAGCGTAGTCGTTTCCCGTACTGGATCCAAAGGATCTTGGGTTCGAATCCCACTGTGGCATATTCCTACGCTAAATACCTATCATTTAAACAAACAAGCTCATCTGCAAAAGTATCCAGAACGTCGGCGACGGATAGAAGAAAAAATTACGAAAAAGTGAAGTAAAACTATTTTTGAAATAATGTTCGAAATCTGAACAGTTACGAAATATTTTTCAATTATGTTCGAAATCAGGAATAATTTAGAAATTAGGAAACAAAACAGAAAAAAATTAACAATGCCATAAAAATTTTCTTGACAAGAAATTAAAAAGTTTTCTCCGATTAATTAACGCTCAAAAAAAGCTTCAATAACAATGTGAATTCGCAAAAAAATTAGAAACAATAAAGAAAAATATGAAAATAACGACTGGTAGGAATGGGCTGACAAATATTATCGTGAAGATGATTTCTTCATTGTGAAAAGGACAGCATAAATAACAAACCCTTTTTAGATACAAAACTTTCTCTACTATTTTAAAGAAAATTTTTATACTTGCTTCAAGAATATGGAAACCTTTATTTAGCACGTCTTGCACAATATATTTTTCTTTGCAAAATAGATGGAGACCTGACAGCATAATCTTCAATTGCCAACAAGCTTGGTTCATGTAGAAATGCCGCCATATTTTCTTTCGGTCGAAGTCCTCCGTAACTATTTTTAGTTCGTCAAAATCTACAATACCGGAAGCTATTATGTGGGTGGGACATTATGATTTACGTACACTTTTTTATTTTTAGATTAATTATTTGTTTTATTTGACATTTCTATAAGTTCTACATTGTCTTGTATTTTCGGAGATCTTTCAGGGCTATTAGCAGCATTTCGTTTGATGTTCTTTTCATTTTTTTTTTCAAAATCCAATATGTGTCTCACGCGAGCTTCTCTATTTGACTGCGTTTTTGTAGACACTTTGTTTGTGGCATGCTTATTTTTTTCTGTAGATCCTCAAATAGCCGTATCAAGTTTCTGATATTAGTCTCCACTTTTCTGGTTTTTAATTCATTATGCCATTCTATAGTCGGCTACCCATTGATGATCTACGACATATTCTTTATTTTTTTTTACTAGTCTCATTTCTTTAGCATAGACTTTGGTATAGTTTTAATCTGCCGTTCTGTATGAGTCTAGAAAGGTTTTTTTCAGTTCATACGCCACTACATGTATTGGGCTGCTCGGTTATACTTTTTCGAGGAGTTCTAGTTATTTGTGAACTCATTTTACATTTATGATTGCTGAATCCTTAGGATCGGTAAATTTTCCATTATACCTGGATTACCACCTCGAGTGATAATTCCTTTTATTTTGTCCATTACTCCATTTTACTTTTTAATTTTGCTCCGCTCCTTCGAATTTTCTTCTGTTCGCCATATGGAGGACTAGTAATCCCATATTTGGGAAATTAATTTTTACACGACGTGAAACGATAAAAAATAGTAAATTATTTTTTTTGATAAAAAAAAGTTTCTATCGAAATAAAAAATATGTATATTTTCCTTCACATTTCAAATGCTGTCATAAATCATTTGTTTTGACCAAAAAAAATTTTACAATTAATAGAAATATTAAACGGATTTCATTAGAAGAAATACCATATATCCTTATTTTACTGATATTTTTACCAGCAATTTTTATGTTAGCTGATTCTATTTCATTAAATTTTTTATTTTAAAAAAATTATTAGAATTTGCTTGTGATCCCGTTTTTGGTTCTTGCCGACTCCGTTAATTTTCCTCTTCTTTAAATTGGCCTTAACTGATCCCGTTTAACTGATCTGAAGAAAAAGAATTAATTATAATTTCAGAATAACCACAATCAAATAATGGTCTTTGTTATTTTTTTTTATTTTATCATTTTCCTATTTTTTTAGTAACTTTAAAATTTTTGAAGTTTGGTTCATCTCGACCACAAAATTTTATGTATTCTTTTATTAACTCTTATATATATATACTTCCCCATTTTCGTCATTTTTCCTACCTCACTGCTTTGTTTCTAATAGTCACGTCACTCTATAATACTTCTTTCCGCTTTTTTCCATTTTGGCTATCTTTGTCTGTAGATAAGGGAATAGATTCTTTGGATCACAAATGTTAGACGTGGATTTTGATAGCAAATGAAAACTGTTTGTACAATTTTATTGCGTGGAATAGTGTCACCCTCATTGGGGCGCAAAATCCAAACCAATACAAGATAAACATCCAATCAGACCCAGGAAAACTCTACCCCAGTAATACATCATCTCCTCGTGAAGTAGAAAGATTGTTTGGGTCCAGTAGATGCTTAATTAAATCCCTTTAACCTGTCGGCCGAGCGAACCGATTATGCTCTTTGGAGAATTTCCTTGGTCTAGAACGAGAGATACGTCCAGCCAGAGAGAAAGACTATTTTATATCCCATTCCATGCGGATACAGCATCACATTTTAGACAGGCTGAAGATGACGCAATAACTCCGCCCCAATGTATGCACTCTATTTAACGAGATAAACGAGCAACTGATATTAGGCTAGGTTATAGGGGAAACCTCTGTCCGAGTTTTTGGATCGACTGAGATGACCAGAGTACCGATATATACAGGGTGCTTTTTATGGTGATTTTATTTGGCCGCCGTTTGATTTAGATGACATTTGTCTTTTGGTCGATTTTGTTTGGCCGCAATTTTGGTTTGGGTTACATTTGTCTTTTGGCATATGACGGTCGTAGAGAGTGGTCGATAACAATTTATTGTGGTATATCTAACATAGCAACAACATGTTGAAACTATTAAAACATTCTATTTAAATAATTGTTCAATTGTGAATAAAACTTAAAAAAAATTAATAATTTATAATTAATAAAACATTTTATTTAAATAATTGTTCAATTGTGAATAGCTGTTGGGCCGGCGGCATCATTGGGCCATATTTCTTTGAGAATGCTGACGGCAATGCTGTAACAGTTAATTGGATCAATTATGACCACAGAACATGCGATTCCAACAATACGGTGCTACATCACAGCTCGTGCAACGATGCAAATTTTGAGAGAAATTTTTCCTGGACGAATACAGTGGTGATATCGACTGGCCCCCACAGTCCCCTGATTTGAACCCTAACACTAGGGAAAAGGTGTACACTAACAAACCAACCGCAACCTTTATGCCTTAGGATAACATTCGAAAAGAAATTGCTGGAACAAAACCAGAAGTGTGCGAAAATGTTATGAAAAATGTACTTAAAAGAGCTCGCCAGAGGCCGGCATTTGACCGACATTATAATCCATACATAATGATAAAGACCATAAAATCAGTCAATAAAATATAAATTATAAAATTGTATTTCGTTTAAAAGTTATTAGAAAAAAACTTCGACCTGGAATATAAAACGCACTCTGTATATCGAACGATATGCGCCAATTAGCGGAAAACCTTGAGTCGTTGTGTTACTACCAGGTGTATAAGCTTAAATCCACTGTTTTTTATTTAAAAAAATGTTTTTTTCATAGAAAGCAAAAACAAATTTATTCAAAGTACTTGCCTCGCTAGCTACATATTTTTCCCATCTCTCGGGCAATTTGTGGATACAACGCCAAAAAATTTCCTCTCTTTCGAGGCAAACCATTCATCAAGCCATTTTCGGACGTCTTCGTAAAAATCAAAGTGCTGCTCAACGAGCGTGTGGTCCATCGACGAAAACGGAAGGTAAACGGAAGGTAGTCGGAATTGGCCAGGTCTGGTGAATAAGCGACGTGGGGTAGCACCTCCAAGTTGAGTGTCTCCAAGTAGTTTCGAACCATTTTTTTGGGGCGTTGTCGTGGAGGAAAACCAGCTTGTCATGTCTTTGTTCATAATCCGTCCTTTTTTCACGCAGAGCACGATGCAATTTGATCAGTTGTTGGTAACAGCAGTGGGTATTGGCAGTTTCACCAGGTTTCAACATCTCATAATAGACGATACCCTGCTGATTCCACCAAACGCACAGCATCGTCTTCCGTCCGAAGCGATTTGGTCTGGGGAAGATGTTGATGGTTGGTAGGGATCAACCCACGATTTATTGCGTTTAAGATTCTCGAAATATATCCAATTTTCATCGCCTTTCACAATCCGATGCAGGAACGACTTTTTTTTTGTCTGGCGAGCAAGATTTCGCATGTGTTTTTGAGTCGCTCCATCTGCCTATCGTTCAATTCATGCGGGACCCATTTTCCGATCTTTTCAATCTTCGCCATGGCACGCAGACGTAAGGAAATCGCTGGTTGAGTAACACCCAATTGCTCCGCGAGCTTTTTTTGAGATTGGGTATCGTCTTCGTCAAAAAGAGCCTGCAATTAATAGTCCTCAACCTTCCTAGGCCGACTTTCACGCTTCTTGTCCCACAAGTCAAAATTGCCGTCTTTGAACCAACGAAACCAATCTCGACACGTTGTTTTCGATAAAGCACTGCCACCATACCCCTCGAAAAGTATTCGATGCGATTCGGCAGCCAATTTCTTCAAATTGAATCAGAAAAGCAGAGCTTCCACCATATTCTCTTTTTCTGGCACAAAACTAGACATGATTAGGAATAATGTATGTCGTTGTACGAAATTGCTGACAATGTGCACTGATTAATGTTGACAGATGTCAAACTCATAAAAAAAAATTATGGCGTCCCCAAGGTAGCTTAATACGCTCACTCACGCCATCTATGACCAAACAGCGGATTTAATCTTATACACCTGGTAGTATCGTAAATCGAAACAGATAATTTCCGAAATAAATTGAACCGCTATAACTATCAGACCGATCGTTTCCGAAGCAAGATGGTATAATGATTTGTCACTAAAAAGGTCACCAAAGGTTGACAACTCCGAATATTTATCATGGGTCGGTTAACAAAAGTGTTAAGCTGACACTGCGATAAGCGCGTACACTTTTTTCCGGATTTGTGGCGTCAAAAATATAGTGAACCCTTATTGCCCGAGATGTTCGCTAAACACCGTCAGCAGATCGAGAGTAACAACACCACCACCCGACTCAATTCCAGGAATAGTCCGACGCCCAACCGGGAGTCGACCTGTCCTTATTCTATCTCGAAACCGAGCACAACGACCCCGTATAAGAATCCCACTTCGAGTCTCAAAGTAATTTCACCTAATTCAAAACCTTCAGGGTTAGTTAAAATCGAGTTTCACTCGTGTCCAATTTTGGCCTTTTTTTAGATCTAATTTCGGCTAGTTATGATACTAATTTAAATTCATTTTCTTCTCATTTCAGCAACTCTCGCAGTTCACTGACAACTTATGTCAATAAAATCCACTTCACTTTCACTCAATTTTAGTACGCTCCCCTTTTAAATTTGACCTCGACAATAAACTCCGGTGGTTGAATCAAAATCTTTACCACATAAGCCCTATCATATCCGACTCAGAAAACACGTCGCTGCGCCAGAGCGGATATATTTCTGAGATCTCAAAAATTAATAAGAGCAGTAAATTGGATAGTTTTGACATCTGCGATCTACAGAACGCTGGTAATGCGATTTTCCAGATCGCATTCCGAATGCACCGAAGTTCATTCTGCTATTTCACACTACCAACTGAATTGGCCTCCGACTACTACTCGAACCCATGGGAGTAGTCGGAGGATGAACTGGAAACCAAAAAGAATTTTTCTAAGTCAATTCCTACTTACGTTTATGATAAGTATTTAAGCTTTTTCTTTATGTGCAAAATTGCTCTTTGATAGACATTGGCGTTATAGTAAAAGTGCTGTGATAATTAAGAGAACGTTTTATGAAATTGTGATTAAAGCAAATGAAGTGAAAGTAATAAATTAAAGTATTTTTTAAATACGCTCATATAATTTTTTATATGGAAGAACTAATAATATTTATAATAATAAATTTGAAATAGAAAAACAAATCATCGTCTAACATTTGTGATACAATGGATCGGTCCCCTGATCTACACAAAAAAAAAACAGCAGAAAAATACAAAAGAGATAGCAAAACGGTTAGTGATTCATTGAAGATATCCGACAAAGCCATGTGTGTGGTGCGTAAAATGTGAAATCCGGAGCAATTATTAAATAATAGCACGAAGTAAACACCAAAAGAGAAAAAATAACCAATAATAAGAAATTTTGAAGAACTTAAATAATGTTATGGAAATAATGAACAAAAAAAACAAAAGCTAATTCGAAATAAAAGATAGAAAATCAGAATGTTACACGTATGAAATACGATGAAAGAAAGAATAACAAACAGATAGAAGGAACGCGGAGAGAAGTGAACAAATTAGGAAGCTGACGAAGAGACAAAAGAGTAGAGAAGTTTTGTAAGCTTTTTTGTTTAGAACAATTAAAATAGGGTTACTAGAAAGAAGGGGTAATCAATAATAATCGAATTAAATTAGTAGAAAAAACGGGAGGAGAATTCTTGTGATTGCATTCCAAAACTTTTATTTATCAAAATTTTCGTTTTTTTTAAATGTATAATATAATCCACGGGTGAATTTTTTCTTCAAAAACTTGTTTTTTAAATAAATGAGTAACAGTACAATATACACCAAACGAAGTAATTTAAATATAATATAACGGTTCTAGAACAAAGTACTAAGAAATACTGTTGATGCACATTAGTACATTAAAAACGCAAATTTGCATAGGGTTGTGGAAATTGATACTATAGAGGATATCATAAAAAATGGCACAAAGTCACGAACAAACACTTTGGCAACATATAAATGTTGAGGCTATCAAACTCCTAGACAGCAAAAGCATAACACGCAGAGTCAAAGGATTAAAGCTTCTGAGCTGGGATTACTACAATAAAAAAGAGTAAGTGGACAGAGGGAAAAAAAGGAAGCAAGAAAGAAAAGAAAGAATGTCAAACGGGAAAAAATGAATCACTGGGTAAATTCCTATGATTAGGGTAAAAAAAGACTCAAAATGTTGAAATAAATTGCGCAAGTTGTAAGACTAGATTGCTATAGCGGGATCGTTCTTCGGATTGTTATGGTCACGGAAGGTGTTTTTAGTGGTTTAAAATACCACACTACTATGAGTCGCGTGTGAGATATTCGTAGTGTCTTTTGAAAATTTCAGCTGCGTTCATAAAAAAAATGGAAAAAAGAGAAATATATAGAAATACGGTATATAGTTTTAGGCGGTAAATTTTATTTTCTTTATTTCACGGGGAAAAAAAGGAAAAGAAAAGAAAACTGGATAAATTAACTGAATATATTTATAGTAATGTGATATAAATAATACTTCATTTTTTGGTGAAAAGAAGTAATTTTATAAAATTTTATTGGTTTGAGTATCAAAGTTGCGTGGCTTGTACGGAAAGAAATGAATCCAGATGACAGTGCCAAAATCGTTGCCATTGTCACTGGCAAATGTACTTATCGACTTATCCTGGCAGGGAACCGTGGGTAGATCAGTTATATGCTGATGTCGGTTACTACCTATACCAATTTTTGCCGGGACGAATGTTTTCAGGCTCACCAGTAGCGACTTAAATTGGATTGTATCCCCAACGGGGTGGTGGAGAGCGCGGAGCACATAATAGGACCTTATTGTTTACGCATACAAAACTTATTCAATTTAATATAAGCATGTATGAATTATAAATACTATGATAATAATATTTATGATAGTATTATGATGCAGAACTATGTTCTTTATAATATTTTTATTATTAGTTTATATTATTTTTAGAATAAAATTACGCATGATGTTAATTAATTAGTAGCAAGTTCTTTTAATAATATAATAACCAATTAAAATATTTTTGATTCATGACTATATTTTTAAAAAAGTACGCACAGGTCCAAAAATTAATTAAGTTTTTTTAATGGCATTAATAAATAACTATTAAATTTGAAGACAAGTATGAACACAGCAATGTGATCATAATGTAATAAATTGAGGAGGGCATCAGATAATTTGAAACGAAAGATGCATTTTCAATTATCGATCGCAAACGCCATTAAACATATTGAGAGTGGTCGAAGCAATCCCTCCCCGACATAGAACACTGTTGTATATTGTATATTTTCTCGTATTATTTGTTGTTTGTTTCTCTGTATCTGCTACAAAATTAAATACATTTCTCGTCCTTTTTCTTTTCTTTGTTTGTTTTAGTTGTATTTTATTCCTTAAGAAACTTTCCGGATACGAGTGTCCTCACATAACAATTCTCTTCCGGCAAATGAAAAATCTTAACTATAATATTGGTATCCTTGCTTATTGATAATTTCAACCTTAGCCATTCATGTACTATATATAGGTAGTTATTATCTTATTCTTTAAAAATCACTTTACTTCTATGTCTTCTCAGTAACACGGCTTTGAGTTTCAATACATAAAATTAACCATCAAAATGCATTAAAAATAAGCTGACAATTAATAGTGCATGTACGATGAAAACATATTCACAACATCCTCTGTGGCTATATATTTTTTTTGCTTTTGGAGTAGTCGGAGGATGAACTGGAAACCAAAAAGAATTTTTCTAAGTCAATTCCTACTTACGTTTATGATAAGTATTTAAGCTTTTTCTTTATGTGCAAAATTGCTCTTTGATAGACATTGGCGTTATAGTAAAAGTTCTGTGATAATTAAGAGAACGTTTTATGAAATTGTGATAAAGCAAATGAAGTGAAAGTAATAAATTTAAGTATATTTTATATACTCTCATATATTTTTTTATATGGCAGAACTAATAATATTTATAATAATAAATTTAAAGGAGAAAAACAAATCATCGTCTGACATTTGGGATACAATGGATCGGTCTCCCGACCTACATAAAAAAAACAGCAGAAAAATACAAAAGAGATAGCAAAACGGTGAGTGATTCATTGAAGATATCCGACAAAGCCATGTGTGTGGTGCGTAAAATGTGAAATCCGGAGCAATTATTAAATAATAGCACGAAGTAAACACCAAAAGAGAAAAAATAACCAATAATAAGAAATTTTGAAGAACTTAAATAATGCTATGGAAATAATGAACAAAAAAAAAAAAAGGTAATTCGAAATAAAAGATAGAAAATCAGAACGTTACATGTATGAAATACGATGAAAGAAAGAATAACAAACAGATAGAAGGAACACGGAGAGAAGAGAACAAATAAGGAAGCTGATGAGGAGACAAAAGAGTAGAGAAGTTTTGTTAGCTTTTTTGTTAAGAACAATTAAAATTGGGTTACTAGAAAGAAGGGGTAATCAATAATAATCGAATTAAATTAGTAGAAAAAACGGGAGGAGAATTCTTGTGATTGCCTCCCAAAACATTTATTAATCAAAATTTTCGTTCTTTTTAAATGAGTAACTGTATTATATAATCCACGGGTGAATTTTTTCTTCAAAAACTTGTTTTTTAAATAAATGAGTAACAGTACAATATACACCAAGCGAAGTAATTTAAATATAATATAACGGTTCTAGAACAAAGTACTAAGAAATACTGTTGATGCACATTAGTACATTAAAAACGCAAATTTGCATAGGGTTGTGGAAATTGATACTATAGAGGATATCATAAAAAATGGCACAAAGTCACGAACAAAGACTTTGGCAACATATAAATGTTCAGGCTATCAAACTCCTAGACAGCAAAAGCATAACACGCAGAGTCAAAGGAATAAAGCTTCTGAGCTGGGATTACTACAATAAAAAAGAGTAAGTGGACAGAGGGGAAAAAAGGAAGCAAGAAAGAAAAGAAAGAATGTCAAACGGGAAAAAATGAATCACTGGGTAAATTCCTTTGATTAGGGTAAAAAAAGACTCAAAATATTGAAATAAATTGCACAAGTTTTAAGACTAGATTGCTTTAGCGGGATCGTTCTTCGGATTGTTATGGTCACGGAAGGTGTTTTTAGTGGTTTAAAATACCACACTGCTATGAGTCGCGTGTGAGATATTCGTAGTGTCTTTTGAAATTTTCAGCTGCGTTCATAAAAAAATAGAAAAAAGAGAAATATATAGAAATACGGTATATAGCTTTAGGCGGTAAATTTTATTTTCTTTATTTCACGGGGAAAAAAAGGAAGAGAAAAGAAAACTGGATAAATTAACTGAATATATTTATAGTAATGTGATATAAATAATACTTCATTTTTTGGTGTAAAGAAGTAATGAGCGCGGAGCACATAATAGGACCTTATTGTTTACGCATACAAAACTTATTCAATTTAATATAAGCATGTATGAATTATAAATACTATGATAATAATATTTATGATAGTATTATGATGCAGAACTATGTTCTTTATAATATTTTTATTATTAGTTTATATTATTTTTAGAATAAAATTACGCATGATGTTAATTAATTAGTAGCAAGTTCTTTTAATAATATAATAACCAATTAAAATATTTTTGATTCATGACTATATTTTTAAAAAAGTACGCACAGGTCCAAAAATTAATTAAGTTTTTTTAATGGCATTAATAAATAACTATTAAATTTGAAGACAAGTATGAACACAGCAATGTGATCATAATGTAATAAATTGAGGAGGGCATCAGATAATTTGAAACGAAAGATGCATTTTCAATTATCGATCGCAAACGCCATTAAACATATTGAGAGTGGTCGAAGCAATCCCTCGCCGACTCGTATTATTTGTTGTTTGTTTCTCTGTATCTGCTACAAAATTAAATACATTTCTCGTCCTTTTTCTTTTCTTTGTTTGTTTTAGTTGTATTTTATTCCTTAAGAAACTTTCCGGATACGAGTGTCCTCACATAACAATTCTCTTCCGGCAAATGAAAAATCTTAACTATAATATTGGTATCCTTGCTTATTGATAATTTCAACCTTAGCCATTCATGTACTATATATAGGTAGTTATTATCTTATTCTTTAAAAATCACTTTACTTCTATGCCTTCTCAGTAACACGGCTTTGAGTTTCAATACATAAAATTAACCATCAAAATGCATTAAAAATAAGCTGACAATTAATAGTGCATGTACGATGAAAACATATTAACAACATCCTCTGTGGCTATATATTTTTTTTGCTTTTGGAGTAGTCGGAGGATGAACTGGAAACCAAAAAGAATTTTTCTAAGTCAATTCCTACTTACGTTTATGATAAGTATTTAAGCTTTTTCTTTATGTGCAAAATTGCTCTTTGATAGACATTGGCGTTATAGTAAAAGTGCTGTGATAATTAAGAGAACGTTTTATGAAATTGTGATTAAAGCAAATGAAGTGAAAGTAATAAATTAAAGTATTTTTTAAATACGCTCATATAATTTTTTATATAGAAGAACTAATAATATTTATAATAATAAATTTGAAATAGAAAAACAAATCATCGCCTAACATTTGTGATACAATGGATCGGTCCCCTGATCTACACAAAAAAAAAACAGCAGAAAAATACAAAAGAGATAGCAAAACGGTTAGTGATTCATTGAAGATATCCGACAAAGCCATGTGTGTGGTGCGTTAAATGTGAAATCCGGAGCAATTATTAAATAATAGAACGAAGTAATCACCAAAAGAGAAAAAATAACCAATAATAAGAAATTTTGAAGAACTTAAATAATGCTATGGAAATAATGAACAAAAAAAAAAAAGGTAATTCGAAATAAAAGATAGAAAATCAGAACGTTACATGTATGAAATACGATGAAAGAAAGAATAACAAACAGATAGAAGGAACGCGGAGAGAAGAGAACAAATAAGGAAGCTGATGAGGAGACAAAAGAGTAGAGAAGTTTTGTTAGCTTTTTTGTTTAGAGCAATTAAAATTGGGTTACTAGAAAGAAGGGGTAATCAATAATAATCGAATTAAATTAGTAGAAAAAACGGGAGGAGAATTCTAGTGATTGCATCCCAAAACATTTATTAATCAAAATTTTCGTTCTTTTTAAATGAGTAACTGTATTATATAATCCACGGGTGAATTTTTTCTTCAAAAACTTGTTTTTTAAATAAATGAGTAACAGTACAATATACACCAAACGAAGTAATTTAAATATAATATAACGGTTCTAGAACAAAGTACTAAGAAATACTGTTGATGCACATTAGTACATTAAAAACGCAAATTTGCATAGGGTTGTGGAAATTGATACTATAGAGGATATCATAAAAAATGGCACAAAGTCACGAACAAACACTTTGGCAACATATAAATGTTCAGGCTATCAAACTCCTAGACAGCAAAAGCATAACACGCAGAGTCAAAGGATTAAAGCTTCTGAGCTGGTATTACTACAATAAAAAAGAGTAAGTGGACAGAGGGAAAAAAAGGAAGCAAGAAAGAAAAGAAAGAATGTCAAACGGGAAAAAATGAATCACTGGGTAAATTCCTATGATTAGGGTAAAAAAAGACTCAAAATATTGAAATAAATTGCACAAGTTTTAAGACTAGATTGCTATAGCGGGATCGTTCTTCGGATTGTTATGGTCACGGAAGGTGTTTTTAGTGGTTTAAAATACCACACTGCTATGAGTCGCGTGTGAGATATTCGTAGTGTCTTTTGAAATTTTCAGGTACGTTCATAAAAAAAATGGAAAAAAGAGAAATATATAGAAATACGGTATATAGTTTTAGGCGGTAAATTTTATTTTCTTTATTTCACGGGGGAAAAAAGGAAAAGAAAAGAAAACTGGATAAATTAACTGAATATATTTATAGTAATGTGATATAAATAATACTTCATTTTTTGGTGAAAAGAAGTAATTTTATCAAACTTTATTGGTTTGAGTATCAAAGTTGCGTGGCTTGTACGGAAAGAAATGAATCCAGATGACAGTGCCAAAATCGTTGCCATTGTCACTGGCAAATGTACTTATCGACTTATCCTGGCAGGGAACCGTGGGTAGATCAGTTATATGCTGATGTCGGTTACTACCTATACCAATTTTTGCCGGGACGAATGTTTTCAGGCTCACCAGTAGCGACTTAAATTGGATTGTATCCCCAACGGGGTGGTGGAGAGCGCGGAGCACATAATAGGACCTTATTGTTTACGCATACAAAACTTATTCAATTTAATATAAGCATGTTTGAATTATAAATACGATGATAATAATATTTATGATAGTATTATGATGCAGAACTATGTTCTTTATAATATTTTTATTATTAGTTTATATTATTTTTAGAATAAAATTACGCATGATGTTAATTAATTAGTAGCAAGTTCTTTTAATAATATAATAACCAATTAAAATATTTTTGATTCATGACTATATTTTTAAAAAAGTACGCACAGGTCCAAAAATTAATTAAGTTTTTTTAATGGCATTAATAAATAACTATTAAATTTGAAGACAAGTATGAACACAGCAATGTGATCTTAATGTAATAAATTGAAACGAAAGATGCATTTCCAATTATCGATCGCAAATGCCATTAAACATATTGAGAGTGGTCGAAGCAATCCCTCCCCGACATAGAACACTGTTCTATATTGTATATTTTCTCGTATTATTTGTTGTTTGTTTCTCTGTATCTGAATATATTTATAGTAATGTGATATAAATAATACTTCATTTTTTGGTGAAAAGAAGTAATTTTATCAAACTTTATTGGTTTGAGTATCAAAGTTGCGTGGCTTGTACGGAAAGAAATGAATCCAGATGACAGTGCCAAAATCGTTGCCATTGTCACTGGCAAATGTACTTATCGACTTATCCTGGCAGAAAACCGTGGGTAGATCAGTTATATGCTGATGTCGGTTACTACCTATACCAATTTTTGCCGGGACGAATGTTTTCAGGCTCACCAGTAGCGACTTAAATTGGATTGTATCCCCAACGGGGTGGTGGAGAGCGCGGAGCACATAATAGGACCTTATTGTTTACGCATACAAAACTTATTCAATTTAATATAAGCATGTATGAATTATAAATACTATGATAATAATATTTATGATAGTATTATGATGCAGAACTATGTTCTTTATAATATTTTTATTATTAGTTTATATTATTTTTAGAATAAAATTACGCATAATGTTAATTAATTAGTAGCAAGTTCTTTTAATAATATAATAACCAATTAAAATATTTTTGATTCATGACTATATTTTTAAAAAAGTACGCACAGGTCCAAAAATTAATTAAGTGTTTTTAATGGCATTAATAAATAACTATTAAATTTGAAGACAAGTATGAACACAGCAATGTGATCATAATGTAATAAATTGAGGAGGGCATCAGATAATTTGAAACGAAAGATGCATTTTCAATTATCGATCGCAAACGCCATTAAACATATTGAGAGTGGTCGAAGCAATCCCTCCCCGACATAGAACACTGTTCTATATTGTATATTTTCTCGTATTATTTGTTGTTTGTTTCTCTGTATCTGCTACAAAATTAAATACATTTCTCGTCCTTTTTCTTTTCTTTGTTTGTTTTAGTTGTATTTTATTCCTTAAGAAACTTTCCGGATACGAGTGTCCTCACATAACAATTCTCTTCCGGCAAATGAAAAATCTTAACTATAATATTGGTATCCTTGCTTATTGATAATTTCAACCTTAGCCATTCATGTACTATATATAGGCAGTTATTATCTTATTCTTTAAAAATCACTTTACTTCTATGTCTTCTCAGTAACACGGCTTTGAGTTTCAATACATAAAATTAACCATCAAAATGCATTAAAAATAAGCTGACAATTAATAGTGCATGTACGATGAAAACATATTAACAACATCCTCTGTGGCTATATATTTTTTTTGTTTTTGGAGTAGTCGGAGGATGAACTGGAAACCAAAAAGAATTTTTCTAAGTCAATTCCTACTTACGTTTATGATAAGTATTTAAGCTTTTTCTTTATGTGCAAAATTGCTCTTTGATAGACATTGGCGTTATAGTAAAAGTTCTGTGATAATTAAGAGAACGTTTTATGAAATTGTGATAAAGCAAATGAAGTGAAAGTAATAAATTTAAGTATATTTTATATACTCTCATATATTTTTTTATATGGCAGAACTAATAATATTTATAATAATAAATTTAAAGGAGAAAAACAAATCATCGTCTGACATTTGCGATACAATGGATCGGTCCCCCGACCTACATAAAAAAAACAGCAGAAAAATACAAAAGAGATAGCAAAACGGTGAGTGATTTATTGAAGATATCCGACAAAGCCATGTGTGTGGTGCGTAAAATGTGAAATCCGGAGCAATTATTAAATAATAGCACGAAGTAAACACCAAAAGAGAAAAAATAACCAATAATAAGAAATTTTGAAGAACTTAAATAATGTTATGGAAATAATGAACAAAAAAAACAAAAGCTAATTCGAAATAAAAGATAGAAAATCAGAATGTTACACGTATGAAATACGATGAAAGAAAGAATAACAAACAGATAGAAGGAACGCGGAGAGAAGTGAACAAATTAGGAAGCTGACGAAGAGACAAAAGAGTAGAGAAGTTTTGTAAGCTTTTTTGTTTAGAACAATTAAAATTGGGTTACTAGAAAGAAGGGGTAATCAATAATAATCGAATTAAATTAGTAGAAAAAACGGGAGGAGAATTCTTGTGATTGCATTCCAAAACTTTTATTTATCAAAATTTTCGTTTTTTTTAAATGTATAATATAATCCACGGGTGAATTTTTTCTTCAAAAACTTGTTTTTTAAATAAATGAGTAACAGTACAATATACACCAAACGAAGTAATTTAAATATAATATAACGGTTCTAGAACAAAGTACTAAGAAATACTGTTGATGCACCTTAGTACATTAAAAACGCAAATTTGCATAGGGTTGTGGAAATTGATACTATAGAGGATATCATAAAAAATGGCACAAAGTCACGAACAAACACTTTGGCAACATATAAATGTTCAGGCTATCAAACTCCTAGACAGCAAAAGCATAACACGCAGAGTCAAAGGATTAAAGCTTCTGAGCTGGTATTACTACAATAAAAAAGAGTAAGTGGACAGAGGGAAAAAAAGGAAGCAAGAAAGAAAAGAAAGAATGTCAAACGGGAAAAAATGAATCACTGGGTAAATTCCTCTGATTAGGGTAAAAAAAGACTCAAAATATTGAAATAAATTGCACAAGTTTTAAGACTAGATTGCTATAGCGGGATCGTTCTTCGGATTGTTATGGTCACGGAAGGTGTTTTTAGTGGTTTAAAATACCACACTGCTATGAGTCGCGTGTGAGATATTCGTAGTGTCTTTTGAAATTTTCAGGTACGTTCATAAAAAAAATGGAAAAAAGAGAAATATATAGAAATACGGTATATAGTTTTAGGCGGTAAATTTTATTTTCTTTATTTCACGGGGAAAGAAAGGAAAAGAAAAGAAAACTGGATAAATTAACTGAATATATTTATAGTAATGTGATATAAATAATACTTCATTTTTTGGTGAAAAGAAGTAATTTTATCAAACTTTACTGGTTTGAGTATCAAAGTTGCGTGGCTTGTACGGAAAGAAATGAATCCAGATGACAGTGCCAAAATCGTTGCCATTGTCACTGGCAAATGTACTTATCGACTTATCCTGGCAGGGAACCGTGGGTAGATCAGTTATATGCTGATGTCGGTTACTACCTATACCAATTTTTGCCGGGACGAATGTTTTCAGGCTCACCAGTAGCGACTTAAATTGGATTGTATCCCCAACGGGGTGGTGGAGAGCGCGGAGCACATAATAGGACCTTATTGTTTACGCATACAAAACTTATTCAATTTAATATAAGCATGTATGAATTATAAATACGATGATAATAATATTTATGATAGTATTATGATGCAGAACTATGTTCTTTATAATATTTTTATTATTAGTTTATATTATTTTTAGAATAAAATTACGCATAATGTTAATTAATTAGTAGCAAGTTCTTTTAATAATATAATAACCAATTAAAATATTTTTGATTCATGACTATATTTTTAAAAAAGTACGCACAGGTCCAAAAATTAATTAAGTGTTTTTAATGGCATTAATAAATAACTATTAAATTTGAAGACAAGTATGAACACAGCAATGTGATCATAATGTAATAAATTGAGGAGGGCATCAGATAATTTGAAACGAAAGATGCATTTTCAATTATCGATCGCAAACGCCATTAAACATATTGAGAGTGGTCGAAGCAATCCCTCCCCGACATAGAACACTGTTCTATATTGTATATTTTCTCGTATTATTTGTTGTTTGTTTCTCTGTATCTGCTACAAAATTAAATACATTTCTCGTCCTTTTTCTTTTCTTTGTTTGTTTTAGTTGTATTTTATTCCTTAAGAAACTTTCCGGATACGAGTGTCCTCACATAACAATTCTCTTCCGGCAAATGAAAAATCTTAACTATAATATTGGTATCCTTGCTTATAGATAATTTCAACCTTAGCCATTCATGTACTATATATAGGCAGTTATTATCTTATTCTTTAAAAATCACTTTACTTCTATGTCTTCTCAGTAACACGGCTTTGAGTTTCAATACATAAAATTAACCATCAAAATGCATTAAAAATAAGGTGACAATTAATAGTGCATGTACGATGAAAACATATTAACAACATCCTCTGTGGCTATATATTTTTTTTGCTTTTGGAGTAGTCGGAGGATGAACTGGAAACCAAAAAGAATTTTTCTAAGTCAATTCCTACTTACGTTTATGATAAGTATTTAAGCTTTTTCTTTATGTGCAAAATTGCTCTTTGATAGACATTGGCGTTATAGTAAAAGTTCTGTGATAATTAAGAGAACGTTTTATGAAATTGTGATAAAGCAAATGAAGTGAAAGTAATAAATTTAAGTATATTTTATATACTCTCATATATTTTTTTATATGGCAGAACTAATAATATTTATAATAATAAATTTAAAGGAGAAAAACAAATCATCGTCTGACATTTGCGATACAATGGATCGGTCCCCCCGATCTACATAAAAAAAACAGCAGAAAAATACAAAAGAGATAGCAAAACGGTGAGTGATTTATTGAAGATATCCGACAAAGCCATGTGTGTGGTGCGTAAAATGTGAAATCCGGAGCAATTATTAAATAATAGCACGAAGTAAACACCAAAAGAGAAAAAATAACCAATAATAAGAAATTTTGAAGAACTTAAATAATGTTATGGAAATAATGAACAAAAAAAACAAAAGCTAATTCGAAATAAAAGATAGAAAATCAGAATGTTACACGTATGAAATACGATGAAAGAAAGAATAACAAACAGATAGAAGGAACGCGGAGAGAAGTGAACAAATTAGGAAGCTGACGAAGAGACAAAAGAGTAGAGAAGTTTTGTAAGCTTTTTTGTTTAGAACAATTAAAATTGGGTTACTAGAAAGAAGGGGTAATCAATAATAATCGAATTAAATTAGTAGAAAAAACGGGAGGAGAATTCTTGTGATTGCATTCCAAAACTTTTATTTATCAAAATTTTTGTTTTTTTTAAATGAGTAACTGTATAATATAATCCACGGGTGAATTTTTTCTTCAAAAACTTGTTTTTTAAATAAATGAGTAACAGTACAATATACACCAAACGAAGTAATTTAAATATAATATAACGGTTCTAGAACAAAGTACTAAGAAATACTGTTGATGCACCTTAGTACATTAAAAACGCAAATTTGCATAGGGTTGTGGAAATTGATACTATAGAGGATATCATAAAAAATGGCACAAAGTCACGAACAAACACTTTGGCAACATATAAATGTTCAGGCTATCAAACTCCTAGACAGCAAAAGCATAACACGCAGAGTCAAAGGATTAAAGCTTCTGAGCTGGTATTACTACAATAAAAAAGAATAAGTGGACAGAGGGAAAAAAAGGAAGCAAGAAAGAAAAGAAAGAATGTCAAACGGGAAAAAATGAATCACTGGGTAAATTCCTATGATTAGGGTAAAAAAAGACTCAAAATATTGAAATAAATTGCACAAGTTTTAAGACTAGATTGCTATAGCGGGATCGTTCTTCGGATTGTTATGGTCACGGAAGGTGTTTTTAGTGGTTTAAAATACCACACTGCTATGAGTCGCGTGTGAGATATTCGTAGTGTCTTTTGAAATTTTCAGGTACGTTCATAAAAAAAATGGAAAAAAGAGAAATATATAGAAATACGGTATATAGTTTTAGGCGGTAAATTTTCTTTTCTTTAATTCACGGGGAAAAAAAGGAAAAGAAAAGAAAACTGGATAAATTAACTGAATATATTTATAGTAATGTGATATAAATAATACTTCATTTTTTGGTGAAAAGAAGTAATTTTATCAAACTTTATTGGTTTGAGTATCAAAGTTGCGTGGCTTGTACGGAAAGAAATGAATCCAGATGACAGTGCCAAAATCGTTGCCATTGTCACTGGCAAATGTACTTATCGACTTATCCTGGCAGGGAACCGTGGGTAGATCAGTTATATGCTGATGTCGGTTACTACCTATACCAATTTTTGCCGGGACGAATGTTTTCAGGCTCACCAGTAGCGACTTAAATTGGATTGTATCCCCAACGGGGTGGTGGAGAGCGCGGAGCACATAATAGGACCTTATTGTTTACGCATACAAAACTTATTCAATTTAATATAAGCATGTATGAATTATAAATACGATGATAATAATATTTATGATAGTATTATGATGCAGAACTATGTTCGTTATAATATTTTTATTATTAGTTTATATTATTTTTATAATAAAATTACGCATAATGTTAATTAATTAGTAGCAAGTTCTTTTAATAATATAATAGCCAATTAAAATATTTTTGATTCATGACTATATTTTTAAAAAAGTACGCACAGGTCCAAAAATTAATTAAGTTTTTTTAATGGCATTAATAAATAACTATTAAATTTGAAGACAAGTATGAACACAGCAATGTGATCATAATGTAATAAATTGAGGAGGGCATCAGATAATTTGAAACGAAAGATGCATTTTCAATTATCGATCGCAAACGCCATTAAACATATTGAGAGTGGTCGAAGCAATCCCTCCCCGACATAGAACACTGTTCTATATTGTATATTTTCTCGTATTATTTGTTGTTTGTTTCTCTGTATCTGCTACAAAATTAAATACATTTCTCGTCCTTTTTCTTTTCTTTGTTTGTTTTAGTTGTATTTTATTCCTTAAGAAACTTTCCGGATACGAGTGTCCTCACATAACAATTCTCTTCCGGCAAATGAAAAATCTTAACTATAATATTGGTATCCTTGCTTATAGATAATTTCAACCTTAGCCATTCATGTACTATATATAGGCAGTTATTATCTTATTCTTTAAAAATCACTTTACTTCTATGTCTTCTCAGTAACACGGCTTTGAGTTTCAATACATAAAATTAACCATCAAAATGCATTAAAAATAAGGTGACAATTAATAGTGCATGTACGATGAAAACATATTAACAACATCCTCTGTGGCTATATATTTTTTTTGCTTTTGGAGTAGTCGGAGGATGAACTGGAAACCAAAAAGAATTTTTCTAAGTCAATTCCTACTTACGTTTATGATAAGTATTTAAGCTTTTTCTTTATGTGCAAAATTGCTCTTTGATAGACATTGGCGTTATAGTAAAAGTTCTGTGATAATTAAGAGAACGTTTTATGAAATTGTGATAAAGCAAATGAAGTGAAAGTAATAAATTTAAGTATATTTTATATACTCTCATATATTTTTTTATATGGCAGAACTAATAATATTTATAATAATAAATTTAAAGGAGAAAAACAAATCATCGTCTGACATTTGCGATACAATGGATCGGTCCCCCCGATCTACATAAAAAAAACAGCAGAAAAATACAAAAGAGATAGCAAAACGGTGAGTGATTTATTGAAGATATCCGACAAAGCCATGTGTGTGGTGCGTAAAATGTGAAATCCGGAGCAATTATTAAATAATAGCACGAAGTAAACACCAAAAGAGAAAAAATAACCAATAATAAGAAATTTTGAAGAACTTAAATAATGTTATGGAAATAATGAACAAAAAAAACAAAAGCTAATTCGAAATAAAAGATAGAAAATCAGAATGTTACACGTATGAAATACGATGAAAGAAAGAATAACAAACAGATAGAAGGAACGCGGAGAGAAGTGAACAAATTAGGAAGCTGACGAAGAGACAAAAGAGTAGAGAAGTTTTGTAAGCTTTTTTGTTTAGAACAATTAAAATTGGGTTACTAGAAAGAAGGGGTAATCAATAATAATCGAATTAAATTAGTAGAAAAAACGGGAGGAGAATTCTTGTGATTGCATTCCAAAACTTTTATTTATCAAAATTTTTGTTTTTTTTAAATGAGTAACTGTATAATATAATCCACGGGTGAATTTTTTCTTCAAAAACTTGTTTTTTAAATAAATGAGTAACAGTACAATATACACCAAACGAAGTAATTTAAATATAATATAACGGTTCTAGAACAAAGTACTAAGAAATACTGTTGATGCACCTTAGTACATTAAAAACGCAAATTTGCATAGGGTTGTGGAAATTGATACTATAGAGGATATCATAAAAAATGGCACAAAGTCACGAACAAACACTTTGGCAACATATAAATGTTCAGGCTATCAAACTCCTAGACAGCAAAAGCATAACACGCAGAGTCAAAGGATTAAAGCTTCTGAGCTGGTATTACTACAATAAAAAAGAGTAAGTGGACAGAGGGAAAAAAAGGAAGCAAGAAAGAAAAGAAAGAATGTCAAACGGGAAAAAATGAATCACTGGGTAAATTCCTATGATTAGGGTAAAAAAAGACTCAAAATATTGAAATAAATTGCACAAGTTTTAAGACTAGATTGCTATAGCGGGATCGTTCTTCGGATTGTTATGGTCACGGAAGGTGTTTTTAGTGGTTTAAAATACCACACTGCTATGAGTCGCGTGTGAGATATTCGTAGTGTCTTTTGAAATTTTCAGGTACGTTCATAAAAAAAATGGAAAAAAGAGAAATATATAGAAATACGGTATATAGTTTTAGGCGGTAAATTTTCTTTTCTTTAATTCACGGGGAAAAAAAGGAAAAGAAAAGAAAACTGGATAAATTAACTGAATATATTTATAGTAATGTGATATAAATAATACTTCATTTTTTGGTGAAAAGAAGTAATTTTATCAAACTTTATTGGTTTGAGTATCAAAGTTGCGTGGCTTGTACGGAAAGAAATGAATCCAGATGACAGTGCCAAAATCGTTGCCATTGTCACTGGCAAATGTACTTATCGACTTATCCTGGCAGGGAACCGTGGGTAGATCAGTTATATGCTGATGTCGGTTACTACCTATACCAATTTTTGCCGGGACGAATGTTTTCAGGCTCACCAGTAGCGACTTAAATTGGATTGTATCCCCAACGGGGTGGTGGAGAGCGCGGAGCACATAATAGGACCTTATTGTTTACGCATACAAAACTTATTCAATTTAATATAAGCATGTATGAATTATAAATACGATGATAATAATATTTATGATAGTATTATGATGCAGAACTATGTTCTTTATAATATTTTTATTATTAGTTTATATTATTTTTATAATAAAATTACGCATAATGTTAATTAATTAGTAGCAAGTTCTTTTAATAATATAATAGCCAATTAAAATATTTTTGATTCATGACTATATTTTTAAAAAAGTACGCACAGGTCCAAAAATTAATTAAGTTTTTTTAATGGCATTAATAAATAACTATTAAATTTGAAGACAAGTATGAACACAGCAATGTGATCATAATGTAATAAATTGAGGAGGGCATCAGATAATTTGAAACGAAAGATGCATTTTCAATTATCGATCGCAAACGCCATTAAACATATTGAGAGTGGTCGAAGCAATCCCTCCCCGACATAGAACACTGTTCTATATTGTATATTTTCTCGTATTATTTGTTGTTTGTTTCTCTGTATCTGCTACAAAATTAAATACATTTCTCGTCCTTTTTCTTTTCTTTGTTTGTTTTAGTTGTATTTTATTCCTTAAGAAACTTTCCGGATACGAGTGTCCTCACATAACAATTCTCTTCCGGCAAATGAAAAATCTTAACTATAATATTGGTATCTTTGCTTATTGATAATTTCAACCTTAGCCATTCATGTACTATATATAGGCAGTTATTATCTTATTCTTTAAAAATCACTTTACTTCTATGTCTTCTCAGTAACACGGCTTTGAGTTTCAATACATAAAATTAACCATCAAAATGCATTAAAAATAAGCTGACAATTAATAGTGCATGTACGATGAAAACATATTAACAACATCCTCTGTGGCTATATATTTTTTTTGCTTTTGGAGTAGTCGGAGGATGAACTGGAAACCAAAAAGAATTTTTCTAAGTCAATTCCTACTTACGTTTATGATAAGTATTTAAGCTTTTTCTTTATGTGCAAAATTGCTCTTTGATAGACATTGGCGTTATAGTAAAAGTTCTGTGATAATTAAGAGAACGTTTTATGAAATTGTGATAAAGCAAATGAAGTGAAAGTAATAAATTTAAGTATATTTTATATACTCTCATATATTTTTTTATATGGCAGAACTAATAATATTTATAATAATAAATTTAAAGGAGAAAAACAAATCATCGTCTGACATTTGCGATACAATGGATCGGTCCCCCGATCTAAATAAAAAAAACAGCAGAAAAATACAAAAGAGATAGCAAAACGGTGAGTGATTTATTGAAGATATCCGACAAAGCCATGTGTGTGGTGCGTAAAATGTGAAATCCGGAGCAATTATTAAATAATAGCACGAAGTAAACACCAAAAGAGAAAAAATAACCAATAATAAGAAATTTTGAAGAACTTAAATAATGTTATGGAAATAATGAACAAAAAAAACAAAAGCTAATTCGAAATAAAAGATAGAAAATCAGAATGTTACACGTATGAAATACGATGAAAGAAAGAATAACAAACAGATAGAAGGAACGCGGAGAGAAGTGAACAAATTAGGAAGCTGACGAAGAGACAAAAGAGTAGAGAAGTTTTGTAAGCTTTTTTGTTTAGAACAATTAAAATTGGGTTACTAGAAAGAAGGGGTAATCAATAATAATCGAATTAAATTAGTAGAAAAAACGGGAGGAGAATTCTTGTGATTGCATTTCAAAACTTTTATTTATCAAAATTTTCGTTTTTTTTAAATGAGTAACTGTATAATATAATCCACGGGTGAATTTTTTCTTCAAAAACTTGTTTTTTAAATAAATGAGTAACAGTACAATATACACCAAACGAAGTAATTTAAATATAATATAACGGTTCTAGAACAAAGTGCTAAGAAATACTATTGATGCACCTTAGTACATTAAAAACGCAAATTTGCATAGGGTTGTGGAAATTGATACTATAAAGGATATCATAAAAAATGGCACAAAGTCACGAACAAACACTTTGGCAACATATAAATGTTCAGGCTATCAAACTCCTAGACAGCAAAAGCATAACACGCAGAGTCAAAGGATTAAAGCTTCTGAGTTGGTATTACTACAATAAAAAAGAGTAAGTGGACAGAGGGAAAAAAAGGAAGCAAGAAAGAAAAGAAAGAATGTCAAACGGGAAAAAATGAATCACTGGGTAAATTCCTATGATTAGGGTAAAAAAAGACTCAAAATATTGAAATAAATTGCACAAGTTTTAAGACTAGATTGCTATAGCGGGATCGTTCTTCGGATTGTTATGGTCACGGAAGGTGTTTTTAGTGGTTTAAAATACCACACTACTATGAGTCGCGTGTGAGATATTCGTAGTGTCTTTTGAAATTTTCAGCTGCGTTCATAAAAAAAATGGAAAAAAGAGAAATTTATAGAAATACGGTATATAGTTTTAGGCGGTAAATTTTATTTTCTTTATTTCACGGGGAAAAAAAGGAAAAGAAAAGAAAACTGGATAAATTAACTGAATATATTTATAGTAATGTGATATAAATAATACTTCATTTTTTGGTGAAAAGAAGTAATTTTATCAAACTTTATTGGTTTGAGTATCAAAGTTGCGTGGCTTGTACGGAAAGAAATGAATCCAGATGACAGTGCCAAAATCGTTGCCATTGTCACTGGCAAATGTACTTATCGACTTATCCTGGCAGGGAACCGTGGGTAGATCAGTTATATGCTGATGTCGGTTTCTACCTATACCAATTTTTGCCGGGACGAATGTTTTCAGGCTCACCAGTAGCGACTTAAATTGGATTGTATCCCAACGGGGTGGTGGAGAGCGCGGAGCACATAATAGGACCTTATTGTTTACGCATACAAAACTTATTCAATTTAATATAAGCATGTATGAATTATAAATACTATGATAATAATATTTATGATAGTATTATGATGCAGAACTATGTTCTTTATAATATTTTTATTATAAGTTTATATTATTTTTAGAATAAAATTACGCATGATGTTAATTAATTAGTATCAAGTTCTTTTAATAATATAATAACCAATTAAAATATTTTTGATCCATGACTATATTTTTAAAAAAGTACGCACAGGTCTAAAAGTTAATTGCGTTTTTTTAATGGCATTAATAAATAACTATTAAATTTGAAGACAAGTATGAACACAGCAATGTGATCATAATGTAATAAATTGAGGAGGGCATCAGATAATTTGAAACGAAAGATGCATTTTCAATTATCGATCGCAAACGCCATTAAACATATTGAGAGTGGTCGAAGCAATCCCTCGCCGACTCGTATTATTTGTTGTTTGTTTCTCTGTATCTGCTACAAAATTAAATACATTTCTCGTCCTTTTTCTTTTCTTTGTTTGTTTTAGTTGTATTTTATTCCTTAAGAAACTTTCCGGATACGAGTGTCCTCACATAACAATTCTCTTCCGGCAAATGAAAAATCTTAACTATAATATTGGTATCCTTGCTTATTGATAATTTCAACCTTAGCCATTCATGTACTATATATAGGCAGTTATTATCTTATTCTTTAAAAATCACTTTACTTCTATGCCTTCTCAGTAACACGGCTTTGAGTTTCAATACATAAAATTAACCATCAAAATGCATTAAAAATAAGCTGACAATTAATAGTGCATGTACGATGAAAACATATTAACAACATCCTCTGTGGCTATATATTTTTTTTGCTTTTGGAGTAGTCGGAGGATGAACTGGAAACCAAAAAGAATTTTTCTAAGTCAATTCCTACTTACGTTTATGATAAGTATTTAAGCTTTTTCTTTATGTGCAAAATTGCTCTTTGATAGACATTGGCGTTATAGTAAAAGTTCTGTGATAATTAAGAGAACGTTTTATGAAATTGTGATAAAGCAAATGAAGTAAAAGTAATAAATTTAAGTATATTTTATATACTCTCATATATTTTTTTATATGGCAGAACTAATAATATTTATAATAATAAATTTAAAAGAGAAAAACAAATCATCGTCTGACATTTGTGATACAATGGATCGGTCCCCCGATCTACATAAAAAAAACAGCAGAAAAATACAAAAGAGATAGCAAAACGGTGAGTGATTTATTGAAGATATCCGACAAAGCCATGTGTGTGGTGTGTAAAATGTGAAATCCGGAGCAATTATTAAATAATAGCACGAAGTAAACACCAAAAGAGAAAAAATAACCAATAATAAGAAATTTTGAAGAACTTAAATAATGTTATGGAAATAATGAACAAAAAAAACAAAAGCTAATTCGAAATAAAAGATAGAAAATCAGAATGTTACACGTATGAAATACGATGAAAGAAAGAATAACAAACAGATAGAAGGAACGCGGAGAGAAGTGAACAAATTAGGAAGCTGAAGAAGAGACAAAAGAGTAGAGAAGTTTTGTAAGCTTTTTTGTTTAGAACAATTAAAATTGGGTTACTAGAAAGAAGGGGTAATCAATAATAATCGAATTAAATTAGTAGAAAAAACGGGAGGAGAATTCTTGTGATTGCATTCCAAAACTTTTATTTATCAAAATTTTCGTTTTTTTAACTGAGTAACTGTATAATATAATCCACGGGTGAATTTTTTCTTCAAAAACTTGTTTTTTAAATAAATGAGTAACAGTACAATATACACCAAACGAAGTAATTTAAATATAATATAACGGTTCTAGAACAAAGTACTAAGAAATACTGTTGATGCACATTAGTACATTAAAAACGCAAATTTGCATAGGGTTGTGGAAATTAATACTATAGAGGATATCATAAAAAATGGCACAAAGTCACGAACAAACACTTTGGCAACATATAAATGTTCAGGCTATCAAACTCCTAGACAGCAAAAGCATAACACGCAGAGTCAAAGGATTAAAGCTTCTGAGCTGGTATTACTACAATAAAAAAGAGTAAGTGGACAGAGGGAAAAAATGGAAGCAAGAAAGAAAAGAAAGAATGTCAAACGGGAAAAAATGAATCACTGGGTAAATTCCTATGATTAGGGTAAAAAAAGACTCAAAATATTGAAATAAATTGCGCAAGTTGTAAGACTAGATTGCTATAGCGGGATCGTTCTTCGGATTGTTATGGTCACGGAAGGTGTTTTTAGTGGTTTAAAATACCACACTACTATGAGTCGCGTGTGAGATATTCGTAGTGTCTTTTGAAATTTTCAGCTGCGTTCATAAAAAAAATGGAAAAAAGAGAAATATATAGAAATACGGTATATAGTTTTAGGCGGTAAATTTTATTTTCTTTATTTCACGTGGAAAAAAAGGAAAAGAAAAGAAAACTGGATAAATTAACTGAATATATTTATAGTAATGTGATATAAATAATACTTCATTTTTCGGTGAAAAGAAGTAATTTTATCAAATTTTATTGGTTTGAGTATCAAAGTTGCGTGGCTTGTACGGAAAGAAATGAATCCAGATGACAGTGCCAAAATCGTTGCCATTATCACTGGCAAATGTACTTATCGACTTATCCTGGCAGGGAACCGTGGGTAGATCAGTTATATGCTGATGTCGGTTACTACCTATACCAATTTTTGGCGGGACGTATCCCCAACGGGTGGTGGAGAGCGCGGAGCACATAATAGGACCTTATTGTTTACGCATAAAAAACTTATTCAATTTAATATAAGCATGTATGAATTATAAATACTATGATAATAATATTTATGATAGTATTATGATGCAGAACTATGTTCTTTTTAATATTTTTATTATTAGTTTATATTATTTTTAGAATAAAATTACGCATAATGTTAATTAATTAGTAGCAAGTTCTTTTAATAATATAATAACCAATTAAAATATTTTTGATTCATGACTATATTTTAAAAAAAGTACGCACAGGTCCAAAAATTAATTATGTTTTTTTAATGGCATTAATAAATAACTATTAAATTTGAAGACAAGTACGAACACAGCAATGTGATCATAATGTAATAAATTGAGGAGGACATCAGATAATTTGAAACGAAAGATGCATTTTCAATTATCGATCGCAAACGCCATTAAACATATTGAGAGTGGTTGAAGCAATCCCTCCCCGACTCGTATTATTTGTTGTTTGTTTATCTGTATCTGCTACAAAATTAAATACATTTCTCGTCCTTTTTCTTTTCTTTGTTTGTTTTAGTTGTATTTTATTCCTTAAGAAACTTTCCGGATACGAGTGTCCTCACATAACAATTCTCTTCCGGCAAATGAAAAATCTTAACTATAATATTGGTAACCTTGCTTATTGATAATTTCAACCTTAGCCATTCATGTACTATATATAGGCAGTTATTATCTTATTCTTTAAAAATCACTACTTCTATGTCTTCTCAGTAACACGGCTGACAATTAATAGTGCATGTACGATGAAAACATATTAACAACATCCTCTGTGGCTATAAATTTTTTTTGCTTTAAATAAAACAAATCTCCAACACTTATTCATGTATGAAATATTCAGGATACAACATATGTAGCAAATAAAGTAGAACTATATAAACTTTCAAAAATATTGCAGTGTAAATGGTCTCGAAAAGGATATTTACGAACACGATGGAAATTAAATGGAACCGTTGTCGATTTTATAAATATTCATCTTTTCCATGATGCTTCAAATTTAGCTGCTTCATCAGAGTTTCCATCTGTTTATTGTAAAATACGGCGCCGTGCTTTTACCCATATTTTGGAAAAGTGAGTATATAATTGATCCAAATTCGTATTGCTTAAGTTTTATTTCATTTTCAAAAAGGTTTCACACGGATGTAGAAAATGGAGTCGCACCGTATTTTGTTTTTGGTGATTTTAACTTCCGCTGCGATACAGAAGGTGTTATTAAGGTACTGTGTAATAACAGTATTTTTACTTATTCCATAACAAAAACTTATTTTATTTTACTTATTTAATAGTTATTAACAGAAGACTTGGTTGCCCACCGTATCCAGAGCACGAAAAATGATAATGTCAGAATAGTTTATCAAAACTCAGAAGGCAAAAATATTCTCTGCGTTGGAAAAAAAGAATTTATTTATAATAATAACACCGAACGATTTGAAGGATCATGGGTATGAGTAAATAAGTCCTATATTAATTTAATTTCTATTAATAATTTGCCGTATAAGCTCCGCAAATTTGACAAGGAATTGGATAATTTTCAAAAACTTGTATTCGAATATCCAATATCGTTTCCACCTTCCTATCCGTATGAAGAAAATCCAAGCAAGCCGTTCGATTATATGCCAACAAGGTGCCCATCGTGGTGCGATCGAATATTATTGAGCTATTCGGCAAAAGGTATTGTAACAAAAGATATACCAGTCTATGATATGATGGGAACCAATTTGTGCATGGGCGACCATAAGGCAAGTATTGATTCTTTATTTCATTAATTTGATATTTAATTGTTTCTTGGATTTATGGAAACAAAAGTACCTATATATTTTTATGCACTTTATCTCATTTTTACACAAGCAGCCCGTCTACCTAAAACTACATGTCAAATGTCGCGAAGGTATTGGTGAATGTTATTGTTATTTCGAGCATGATAAGCAGGCCAGTGCTCTTAAAGCTGATTTAAAGCAAAGTAGTTTAAGAAATAATTTTTGTTTATGCACCAGTTCTGAATGTTGTAAACTGTTGTTTGATAATTGTGAAGAAATTGATATAAAAAAAAATCAAAATAAACTATTTTTAGATACGCAATGTACATCAGAAACATTCAGTAATTGCATATTTCGCCGCTCTTTTATTAACATATTAGTAAATAAGTTAAGTAATTTAAAACTAGTTCCACTTCCGAGTCAACTATCTCATAATGCTATGTGTTCAACGAAAAAAATGTTTTTAAATAAAATGATTTATCCCGAAAATTATAAATATTTTCAGAATAAATCTTATAATAATTATGAGTATGAAAATATAGACAATAAAGTAGAATCACATAATTTGGTAACACGTATTAGTGATAGGTATGAACCTTACACCCCAGAAAGTGTGGAATCATATTCTCCATATTCTGAATTAGAAAACATGCACTTGAAATGCACATATATATATAATAATGAAATTAATTTTCATGAAAATGAAGCTAAATTGTTGTGTGACGATTCAACTAATTGTGAGAGTGGCATAAATTCAGGGCAACTAAAGTCTATGCTTGAAGATAGAGATTGACTGTCTAAAAAACAATAGTATTGATTGCAAGAATAACAGAATTGAAGGAATATTTGGTATTGTAGAATGTTATAAAATCTGTTAATGTTATGCACAACAACTAAAAGAAAAAAACTTGTAAACACTACTTAAATAAGAGGATTATTAAATATTTAAACTTGTAATACACATTATCTTTAAATGTATTATTTAAATATTTTTTTAGCTCATCACCAATAGTTCTGGATACTAGTAAATAAATGAAAAATCTTTTAATCAATACTTTGCTAATAGTATATAAAAAACGTTTTTATACAACAATTAAAATTAAATGAATATACATACCTTCTATTTCATACATTTAGTAATTTATTAAATTGTTAATAAACGTACAACATTTCAAATAGATATAAGCTCGCAACAATTATATAAAGTACGAACTCTATTTAATTACTCACTATTAGCGTTATAATTTTTTTCAATCTTAAGTTCCTTACAATTGAATGGGCATGAAAATTTATATATTTATACATTGTCCATATATATGTATTATATGTATATACACATATGTATTTATTGTATTGTAATATTAAAATAGAAAATTAATTTTATTTTTATTTAAATATACATTTATTAGTATGCTTGGCATTTTTCAATGGTTTCGATTTAAATTGTTCTGGAATATTTTGATACATATTCCAAAAACCGTTTTGATAATATGAATTGATACTGCATTAAATAAGAATTTTTTAATCTAGGTTGTATTCACCATTTAATAAAAAAAATTATATAAATATTTTGGAATAACTATAAAATAACCAGTCAGAGTAAATTTGTAAGCATTTACAGCTTTTACAGATTTTAAACGTGTTTGAACATGTAAAAATAATGACAATTTACTTAAAATTTTATTAAACGGTTTTTTAAGTTTTTGTTATAATTTTTACATTTTTATGTATTTTTAAAATTGGTTAATATAAAGTTTTTTATTGAAATTCTGCGCAGTATTGAGAAAGTTGCTAGTATTATATGCTTAATTTGGGAATGGCCATGGCACTACGTTCTTTTGCGTCTTAAGGTAATGTGTTATTATTAGTTATTATTTACATTTTTCTATAAATGCTTTGTACAAATAGTGCATGTTGTTGGGGAGAACAATAAGTACATCATCAAGTTACATGAGCAAGTGCGAACTAATTTTCCGCATTATTAGATTTATCTTCTTAATAATATGATTATGCAGAAAACAATTTGTTTTATTATAGAATGGTACTATGTTACTGCATGGAACGATTTTACTATTTCTATTGCAATGATTTTTCCTCCAATTAAAGTTTAGGAATTATTTTCATGAAAACTTACAATTAACCGTCACTTCTTTTTCTTCAGTCTTTTAAAATATTGTCGCCCCTCCACTGAATATCCCTCCATTATCATTGAGTGCGTTTTCCACCCATCAAGTTAAAATACTAACATGATTAAAGCTTGCTATATTTTCTGAACTTGAAGTGTAATACTATATTTCCCAGTAACGTTTGAGGAGCCCTATTTTATAACACATTTGTAGAAGCAGCTAATCGAATGAAATGAATGGTATTCAATAAACATCAGACGTTTCAATGAGCAGTTTTCGTTAGAAACATGTCGACTCGGAGAGTCCTATTATTATACATTTTGTTTAGTTTATTTCCGTCATTATTAATGGATGTTGTAATTAATGGCAGTTTTAATGTTCCCACGTAAATTCCAAAAGGGAACATCAAACCTGTTATTATTGACAACATCCATAAATAATGGTATTATTACATAACCTATTGATTTCATCTACTAATAATCATACTATTACGTTAATATATCCATTTATTTTAATAAACTAATCTTTATACATTTGTTTTTTTCCAATTCTTGGCGATCATTCCAGAGACCTATAAATCCGGTTCGGTTCTTGATTATTACCTATATAATTTCCATTGCAACGATGGTAGATAGTAATGGATTTCCACGTGCGCCTTCTAATGTACCAATGCATATAGTAATTTTTATTATCATTACAATTAATTTCTTTGACCACGTATAGACAAATATGGCGTTAGCACTGTCTATTTTTAAATATTATTTAGTTGCTTTTCTAACGTTAAAGTTTTCATTAATATTTAGTTTTAATTATAATTTAATTTTTTATAACAATGTATGTATGTTAAATATTCGGCTTATATTTTTCCTGCATAAGCATTTGAAATAATTGAGATAAATATGGACAATTAAGATAATTTATGAAGAACAATAATATTTATTTAAACTACAAATAAATTTAGTATAAATAAAGTAATACGACCTTGTCGGTGGTTGTATATGATGGAAGCTAAGTAATAATAACTTCACTAATGAAAAAAACTTGAAATAAATTTGCTTAGTATAATGACATCAGAAAGATTTTTGTAAATAAACGTTTAGTTTGTAGCGATTGACGATTAAATTTAACTATGATCATTTGAATAATGAATAAACTAATTTATTAATCTACATAATAACTAAATAAATGGTGATTTTACCTCCTACATACAAGCAGTATACAATGTCAAAAGTATATAACTATAGATAAGTGATATTCACTGTACAAACGGTTCTCGCTATAGACAAGCAATATACATTGGCAATTACTGAATATGAAATTACAAAAATAAATTGATAAATAACACTTTGTTTCTTTTAAAATTGATAGGTCATTAGTATTGGTAAAATGTATACTTTTGCTACTATTAATTCGAACGTTCTTATGGGAATTCCAAATTTGAAAAGTTTCTCTCTTGCTTAAAGATTTGTTTTACTAAATTTTCAGTAATTCGTGGGATGAAGAGCAATTTGAATGTAGAATGTGTGTTTTTTTTCTCGAATGTTGTTCTTAAGCACACATCTTTTCCTTCAATTACTTCCATACGAAGAAATCGGGAGTGTTTCAAATCAGTGTATTGTGGGAGCCATTCGATATCACCACTTTTTGACCATTATTTGGCAACGTCTTGTTCGAACGAAGTAGCCCTATAATTGATCCGATTCCAGCAGAATAAAGTTTTTCAACACGTCCCGATAGCTGTCACGACTAACTGTTACAAGATTACCTCTAGTATCCTCAAAGAAATATGGCCCAATGATGCCACCCGTCCAAATACCGCACCATACAGTTACTCTACGAGGGTGTAGTGGTCTTTGGTATTTTAGTTGAGGCTTTTAAGTGACCCAATAGCGGCTATTCTGTTTATTAATAAAACCAGCCAAGTCAAAAGGTGCTTTGTTGCTCAAAAATGGTTATCGTCTATACCGAGCTATAAAACTCGAGCACTCCAGTTTCGCCGCCGTTTATGATTATTTGCCTGCAACTGTTGTGTCAGTTGAATTTTATACGGGTACAAAAGCAAATATTTTTTAAGAATTTTTAACAAACATGAAGGAGATATTTCCAATTCTTGCGCTCGGCGTTGATGAGAGGTCAGCAATACCCTGCCTCACTGCATCAACTATTTTCACGTGTACGTTTGCTTAACTGTCGTCCAGTCTTCGCTTTATCTCCCAGTGTATGCATATTTTCAAAATTATTACACGCTAATGGTTGACTTGCTCAGCATATGATTAACATAAAAAAATCACGTAATAAAATGTTTTAATCATTTGAACACATTGTTGCTGCATTATATAATTCATAATAAATTGTTATCGACCACTCTCTATGATTGCCAAATGCCAACAGACAAATGTCATCCAAATCAAAATAACGACCAAACAAAATTGACCTGGAACATAAAAAGCACCCTGTATAATTGGAGTGATTGAAGTTATAAATTAAACAACAAATCTTTTATGTCCTTATTGATTATTTGTAATTGCCTATAATTTATAAAGTATATATATTTATAAAATATTTATATATGTTATCTTATATATTTTTTGTAGTTGCTCTAAAATTTCTTAATGGAGATTTTTTATATTTATTTATTCTATTAATATTATAATTGTTCTTCTTATTATTATTATTACATATGATTAGTACTACTATTATTAGAATTATTATTTTTATTATTAGTATGAATATTATTACAGATTTGTTATCATGTAGCATGGCTTTGACGTATTCTAGAAGATTCCTGAGAGTATGAATACGAATGGCTATTCAGAATAAACAATCCGCACTTTCATTAATTGCGCAAACTATCGTTATGAAGTTTTTCATCTTCAATTCATTTTTACGTTATGGTTTTTCTAGTTGCTTATTAGTTTCTATGTGCAGTTGTGCCTGTTTGACAGTTTTGTTGTGACTTTTAAAATCCTGTGAGAATTCTATCTCCACGCATTTCTTCACTCTCCCAAGGGGCAATTTCGAAAGTTTTGTCCATTTTTACTTTTATCCTTCACGTATACTGTGATGAGCTTAATTTTGTCTTTGGAAGTTTTAGTCAATAGTAGATCGTGCACGTATGTTATATTGTGATGAGCATCATTTGGTCTTCTTTCTGTGCGACAAATAAACATGCGTCTTGGTTTTAAACTAGCATTTCTAGTTCGCATAATTTCTCGGTAAATCAATCATACCATCGCTATTAAATGCCTGTTTTCTTCTTATTTTCTTTCATTTGAAATACGAAGCTATTGCCAATAATTTCCTAATTTTGGGGTTTTTCCACAATATTCTATGTTATGAAGTATTTATACTTCGCTCAAGATGAATAGTTCATCTGCACCCACAAAGTTAACACTTCACTTGCACTCACTTCACTATAATTTTTTTCTACACTTGAACATATGGCTTTGCATTCGCGATTAAATGCCGAATCATTTAAGAAATTTACCTCTTTTTGAAGGACCACAATATATACGCTTTTAACTTCTTGGACTATCCCATAAATATACACTTCTCATCGCGAATCAAATTTTCATTTTGTCCGTTCAATATTTTTGTAACATATCTATTTCTTATGTAGCACGCTGTATTCAGCCCAAAATATGCGAGATACACCTTTTTTAATAATGCTTCTAGCCATTTCGACTAACGTTTTATTTTTTCGATCGGGAATTCCGTTTTTTGTGATGTATGCGAACCCATAATCGTACTTTTATTCCACTATGCGCTAGAGAGTTATTAAATTCGCGATTTACGTACTCTTTGCCGTTATGCGAATGTATCGCTTTACTTTTTCAAAGAAAAGTGAAGCGATACATTCGCATAAAGAAATTTTGGAAACAGCGTTATTCTGTTTGGCGATGTTTACCTTATCCTCAATAGCCTTCACGTCGTATAGTTTTCCCTTCTTTACGTGAAAGTAATATCAATCACCGTCCCTATTATCACTAATGTATCCTTCTGACGAAATGTCATCTCAAAGCCCTTGTTAGTTATTTGCGAGACTGACAGTAGGATTGTTGTCAGATTGAACATATAACACTCTGTTTAGTTTTATCCTCTTTTTCTCCATTGATGTTTAGTACAACTTTACCAGCACCACCTATTTTCGTTGATTTATCAGTAGCTAAGTTCAACAGTTTGTCTATTTATCTCATGGTTACGAAGATGTTTTTGCCACCACTCGTACATGTTTTTTCTTTACAATGCAAATGCTGTCATCTCTATTGCGTTTCATGCCGAATTGATCTTTCCTTCATATTAGTGCATGAGCTTCCCTCTTCTTCCGCTTTACATGCTCTCTGTTTTGAATTGATTTGAGGAATACAGCAAGGAATTATTTTACAAAGGCAAATTGTTGTTTTCCTAGCTAGATGTGCTGTTTATTGGTCACTTATTACCAGAATTTCGTGCGTTTTTGTAACTTTTCCGCATATGTAACACATCATGGTTGAATAAAGTAACTTCCGCGTATGTAACACATCATGGTTGATTCTCTCTTCTTTTGCTTATTGCAATTATTATTCTTCCATAATTTTTATTCACAATATCTTTGGTTTTTTTAGGTCGACCCGCATTTCAAAAGCACATCTTCAAATTTCAAATGAGTCTGACAAGCTGTAGAACCGTAATCAAATAAAAGAACCTATAATTACATTTTTTTACGGTTATTTCACTAGCACTCTCATCTAATTATACCTTATATACCATGCATAACAACATTATATTGTGATCCTATTGCTAACCAAAATAGCCATTGATATGAAGACATTTCTTACGTAAAATATTGACCCCAATCTTCGTCTACAAGAATTGGTAATTTAAAAAGTCATTGCATTAAAATATTAACCCCAAGCTTCGTGTTTAAGAATTTGTGAAAAAACACGATCATGGAAATTTTGTTGGTTTGAAAATAGTAGTACTCTTACCCTAGTTCGGGATGTACTTCTTACGAAATCAGTATCCGGAGCGTTGAAATTCGACTTCGGTTTGTGGGGACAAAGTGTTAAATGTAAGGTGTACATGTGCATGTGTGTTCTCTCTCATATTTCTGCCGAGTTCAACATCAGTAAACGGAACCTTCAAACACATCTCTGTCAATCTATACATATCTTAGATTCAGACCATCTTCTGAATGTGGACTGTTCGACTCATTCCAACCGTTGGATAGCAGACACCCCCATTTTCTGCATATTCGGGATTATCATTACTCTCGAAGTATCGCATTAATCAGTACTTCTAGGTATTTCAGGAATGGTCTTAAGATAACTTTTTGCTCGCCAAACGTGATTGAGCACTGCATGTCTAACTCTCTAACTGTGACGATTACTGCCTCACTGCTTTCGTCAGTGTATTTCTCCAATTAGTTGTTTCTACTACGTTCCAGAAACTTTCCCGCAGTATGCAAGAGATAAATTGGATGGTAGGATGTGTGTTCCTTCCGTAGCGCCTTACATTTCTGCTTTCGAACAAGTTGCCAGTAATGGGTTTTCTGGTGTTGACGAAAATTTTTTTTCTCTTTCTGTCCTCTCATACCTGGTTTAGTATGCGTGACATAATTTTTGTAATCAATAAGCATTTAAAACCTACTATCAACATTAGGGACACGATGCTTTTTGTGGTCAGATCAATAACGTACTAACAAATCACTGCCCGTTACCTTTTATCACTCGGAATCGGCGGAGTAAAGCAAAAATACTCAGCACTCTTTAACAACCTGTTGCAACAATAGAATATTGGGTGATTATCCAATCTAAAGCAATGTTGGCAAGTGTGAAAGCTTGTGTCAACAATTGAAAAATATGTTCGGCAATTTTAGCGTAGGAATCCGCCATATTCTTAAACGAAGTGAATAAAATGTTAATGGTAAACTTTCGGTGTACACATTATTTGTAGTGCTTAAAAATGAAATAAACTTGTATAATACTATAATGAACTAAACGAGTGCGAAATCAAAAATTGCCGGCTATTATTTGAAAATTATACATGTATATGTACAAGAAACGTTATTCGTATATAATAAAAACAGAAACATGTTTACTAATTTAGACCGTTGAATACAAACAGTTTTTTGCTAATGAATTAAAAAAGCAAATTATTGAGGATAAGGTATATTATTTTTTTATGTGAAATATCAATGGAACTTCTAAAAGAAAATGCAGTTATGTTTTCGCATACAGTGTAGTACGGATAGTCGACCATTGTCATCTAACAGGAAAAATACGAGGTATGTGCCACCAATCAAGTATATCAAATTTACCATACAAACACATTTGCAGGATTCCTGTTGCCTTTCATAATTTAAGCTATAAGTTCATATGATACACGCGTTAATGAAAGAAGTCGAAATATACGAGTATACTGAATAAAAAAAAGACCGAATAAAGGGCGATACTTATTCAGAAATTGAGTTTAAATGCACAGTTTATTTTTCTTTTCTACCTACTTTAATAAAAAATCTATTGTCCTATTTTAAATAGAAACCAAATAGATTCAGAAAATTATGATCTACTATCTAGGATAGGTGTATTTCCATACGATTATATATGTTATATGACTACTGCGTAGCTCGATTTGTAATAAATTAATATGGTTAACATTCAGTAAACAAACATTTGAAGAGTATTTGGATTTCATCTAACAAAAAGATGCACTTTTAGGAGAAATGTTTCAAAACTTTTGCAATAACTGTCTACAAAACTACAAAAGAGATTGTGCACATTACTACATATGAATTCAAATACATATTTAAATAAAATAAGAATTAATTTCCGATATCGATATGGTTGGATTTGTATAAAGAGGAATTAGAGGACGTGTAGTTCAGTCAGTGATCGTTACAGTAAAGCTAACAATAAGTAATGTCCAAATATAATCCGACTAAGAAGTAATGTTATTTAATTTATTTTTATGCAAATAATTTAAACTTTTTGTGTACCTTTTGCTGCATTTGAATAGATAGGGACCTTTAAAAGATTTTATGCCACTAAAATTGCAGACAATTCAAGCACAGATTATTTACTTGTTAATTTGGTTAAACTACATGACCAACACAATACCAATATAAAGCCTTACCTTTCGTTCTGCAATATATTATCCAAACAGTAAAACTAACAAAAGTTTCTAAAATTCTAGAATTCAGATAGTCTCATGGCTAAAAATTATATCGAAGTTAATACAAGATTGAAAACGAGTGTCAACACTGAATTTGAAAACAATATCTCCTAGTTAATAAATAGTCCTGTTTATAAGAAGACTATGGGAATGAAAGCAACTGTGTTTATATTAACTTATTAACAGAGTAGTATCAACAAATCGCAGACAAAACTGATTGATAGCCCTAATTTTTATAAGAACTATTTTCGATGAAAATTTGATACCAGCGAAACTTCTGGAGACTAATTTTTATGAGATCATTTTATATATTACAGGCAAGATTTCATATATATAATATTTGTATCTATGATTCTCATAATGATTATTGTGACGTAAGAAAACAAATCCATATATTTATATACTAATACTAATTTTCTCATTTGTGGTTGGAACACAATTCCAGCTGAAACTGAAAGCTGACCTGCAAATACAGTCAAAAATTACCGAATTTCGCCTGAATTAACCAATTAAATATAATTATAATAAAATTAATTATTTGTAAATGTCGTTTCATTCAATTTCTTATTATAACTACAAATAATTTATTCAATTACCTTATTTCTATTCCAATTTAAAATGTCAAACAACAATCGTGCCACCTAACAAATCATTGAAATGTATGCCACTTGATGCAGTTTTCTGTCCAGTTAAATTTGTGTTCCTATTATTATAAATACTAAAACATAATAAACATAAGGACATGTATTATTTTTCAAAATCTCAAATCAACAAAAAAGTTACAGGTCTTTTAAGAGATGTGCTAAATAGCAAAATAATGACAGAATTTGTAGAATGGGCTTGTAAATATGTGCAGCAGTCGTTTTTAATATAAAGATTTAATGAAAAAAGCAAAAGATATGAAGACATTTCTATACGTAAAATATAGACCCCAATTCTCGTCTACAAGACCCAGTGTTATGAAGATATTTCTATACACAAATATTAACTCCAAGCTTCGTGTACTAGAATTTCTGAGAAAAACACGATTTTGAAAATTTGTTTGTTTGAAAATAGTAGTACCATTAGATCCGGACGCACTTTTTACGAAATCAGTATGCGGAGGGTTGAAATTCGATTTCGGTTTGTGGGGGAGAAAATGGTATATGTAAGGTTGTATATCAGTATGTGTGTTCTCAAATTTCTTCCGAGTCCAACATCAGTAGATAAGCTAAATAACAAAATAATTACAGAATTTGTAGGATGGCTTGCAAAAATATGCAGCAGTTGTTTTTAAGATAAAAATTTATTAAACACAGTAGATTTTACATATTGTTTAAGAGATTTTATTGAATAATGGAAGCAAAAGAATTATCAATAAACAGTTTCACTATGACAAGAAATATTTATTAGAGAATATTTATAGTACATTACCATGGTGCATTATAGTGCTATAGATATATGTAGATTAGTAATGTAAGTTAAGTAAAGGAAAAGAATGGCAATATGGAAGGATAAAATTATTATATTAATATAAAATATATATATTTAGTTGTTATAATAGCAATATAATAAGATCTATTAAAAATTAAAAAAATATTCATAACATTAACTAACATTGGTTTGGAGAAAAAGAAATCCATTATTTATTTCACGACTTTATTTAATATGGTTCGGATTGTCCAATTTGGGTCAAATATACACCGATTTGTCTTTTAATTTGTGGCCATTTTAAAGGTAACTTAATAATACCTCTATCATAGAAGCCCTGGTGTGAATTGGCGAAAAATCCGACTAAGCTATTTTCACAATCTTTTCTTGATGTCGATTTCTTATCAGTAAGAAAGCTTTGCAATTATAATAAAAAAGATGATAAGCGCGTGATACCAGGTCTGCACTATAAGGTGGGTGCATTAAAACTTCCCAAACCAAGTACCCGGAGTTTCTGGCGAGTCACTATAGACATGTGTGGCCTGGCGTTGTCCTGAAGTAACACAACACCTCTCCTGTTAGCAATAAACTGCTGCGAGCCGATTAATTGCTGAGCTTTTCGGCAATACTGCATCGTATATATCAGTAAGGTATATATTTATATATCTTAATTTTTTTAATGATTTAGAGAGTGTTGCTGTACTCATTGTCATAGATCTATTAAGAACGCATATTATACCCTGACGTTGTGCCCGTCAGTAGTGCATGCAGACTTACTAAGTGTTGTTAAGTCTCACATAACTTAGAAGAGTGAAGGATTCAACCAACGTCTCATTTCTTCGCTTTGTCACCATATTTATCAGTGTTTAAACTCATGCCAATCAATTGATCATATCCTCCCTGGCTAGTCAGTTTACTCTGCTTGTTATTTTTGTCTAGTTTGCCTTCATCAATATTAATTAAGCTAATTGTTGTGCTCTTTTTTTTTATTTAAGTTTTATATTTATTATGTAGTCATCTATGTGGTAGAAAGACATTTCATTGTTAATTTCCGCAACTGAATTAACTAAATACTAGTACCAATTGATTATAATTTGTCTCAGTGTAAAATGTTGTGTTATACACAAATACATAATAAGGAATCCATTCATTCTAATTTTCTTCATTGAGTTATTGTTTTAATGTCATATGATTGCTTCCTATTGATACTAATGTATTGTGATGAAGTATTTGTTTAATATTAAGAAGATGGCAAATGTTTTTACACTAATAATTTTTGAATTCATTAAACAGGTCTTTCTTAAATACTTTAAGTTTTAGTATGAATTTTTTTACTAGCATTTTGGCTCTTGACTTTGTTTCATATGTTTTTACTGGAAATACCTCATCGTACTTTGTTGATTCACATTATTCCGTTAGGATGTATCGATAAGTAAGATCAATTGATACCCTTTCTAAGTTTGAGCTTGGTATTTAGGTTTTTACAAACACAGCTTAACTAATGACCTGGTTAAAATAAATTGAAAAGCTTCTCCTATACTCTTGGCTACATAAGATAATTACCAACACAAGCAATGCATATACTCAACATTATATAGGTATCCGAAAATTCATAAGGCAGGGATCGAACGGTTTCTATATATTTAATTTTAGCTGAAATTCCGGTATATATTCGTCTATGTTATAAACTATCCTCAATTCAGCTCATCTATGAGCTCAAACGGACTATACCATATTTAGTCTCTGTGTGTGAAGTCGTATTATATGCAAAGTCGTAATGGGATATCCATGCATTCCAGTTGTAATCTACGAATAACAAAGTATATTGGTTGATACACATACTTTATGATTCATGTTTAGCATCTTACACAAGTTTCTAAAGAGCTCGTTATTAGACTCTGTACCTTTATCTGTTTTTTAGATGTATAAACTTAAATCCGCTGTTTTTAAGGATTTTTCCTGTCTCACTGCTTTGTTTCTAATAGTCACGTAACTCTATAATACTTCTTTCCGCTTTTTCCATTTTGGCTATCTGTTTCTGTAGACGATAATTTTGATAGCAAAAGTCAAGCAGTTTACTTAATACAATTTTATTGCGTGGAATAGTGTCACCCTTATTGGGGCGCAAAATCCAAACCAATACACGACAAACATCCAATCAGACCCAGGAAACCTCCACCCCAGTAATACCATCATCTCCTCGTGAAGTAGAAAGATTGTTTGGGTCCAGTAGATGCTTAATTAAGTCCCTTTAAAGCTGTCGGCCGCAGTAGATGCTTTGGGTCCAGTAGATGCTTAATTAAGTCCCTTTAAAGGAAGGAGACTTACCTTGGTCCAGAACGAGAGACACGTCCACCCAGAGAAAGACTTTTTTGTATCCCATTCCATACGGATACGGCATCACATTTCCGACAGGCTGAAGAAATCTAGACGAGTTCATTTCCCCAGTGGAAACTTTATAGTAGGTAAAGGTTTTCCACTGCTATCCTCCAATGTATGCACTCTATTTAACGAGATAAACAAGCAACTGATATTAGGCTAGGTTATGGGGGAAACCTCTATCCGAGTTTTTGGATCGACTGAGATGACCAGAGTACCGCTATATACAATGTGCTTTTTATGGTGATTTTGTTTGGCCGCCATTTGATTTAGATGACATTTGTCTTTTGGTCGATTTTGTTTGGCCGCCATTTTGGTTTGGATGACATTTGTCTTTTGGCGTATGACGGTCGTAGAGAGTGGTCGATAACAATTTATTGTGGAATATCTAACATAGCAACAACATGTTGAAACTATTAAAACATGCTATTAAAATAATTGTTCAATTGTGAATAGCTGTTGGGCCAGCGGCATTATTGGGCCATATTTCTTTGAGAATGCTGACGGTAATGCTGTAACATTTAATTGGATCAATTATGCGTACAGAACATGCTATTTCAACAATACGGTGCTACATCACAGCTCGTGCAACGATGCAAATTTTGATAGAAATTTTTCCTGGACGAATACAGTGGTGATATCGACTGGCCCCACAATGCCCTGATTTCAACCCTAACACTAGGGAAAAGGTGTACACTAACAAACCAACCGTAACTTTTATGCTTAAGGATAACATTCGAAAAGAAATTCCTGAAACAAAACCAGAAGTGTGCGAAAATGTTATTAAAAATGTACTTAAAAGAGCTCGCCAGAGGCCGGCATTTACCGACATTATATTCCATACATAATGCTAAAGACCATATAATCAGTCAATAAAATATAAATTATAAAGTTGTATTTCGTTTAAAAGTTATTAAAAAAAACTTCGACCTGGAATATAAAACGCACTCTGTATATCGAATGATATGTGCCAATTAGCGTAAAACCTTGAATCGTTGTGTTACTGCCATAATCGTTTTGAAACATACTTATTTTAATATATATGTGTCCACAATGATTTTTGCTTCTGCGTATTTTAAATATTATGCCTATTATTATATCTATTATTTTTGCTTCTGCGTATTTTAAATATTATGCCTATTATTTTATCTAATTTATTATTATTATTTTGCAAAACTGCATATTTTAAATATGATGCCTATTATTATATCTATTATTTTCGAAGTTTCGATTTTTATCATATTTATTATAGAAATTATTTTTATAATTACTAGAGGGCTTCGCCCCTTGCTCGCTTCGCTCTCCAACCCCCACACCCCTACGATCGCTTCGTGATCTCCGGGGGTCCCTATGTCAAATATTCTACTTAATAGAGGGAAAACTACATCATAACAAAAATGCGTGACAATGTTCTCATTCTTTTTTCATGGTCCCCTATGTCCAAATATTCTACTTTTTTTCTCGCTCCATACAATCCTAACATCAATAACATTACAATCCTAACATCATCGCAGTATTCATTTGAATACGCTTACGCTCTTTCATTCTCTCAAATACGCTTACGCTCTTTCATGACTTAAAAAAAACACACATATTGAAACAACAAAAACTCATACATACATCATAATAAATACGCTTACGCTCTTTCATCTCCTCTTCACTCAAATACGCTTACGCTCTTTCATGACTTCAAAAAAACACACATATTGAAACAACACACATATTGAAACAACAAAAACTCATATATACATCATAATAAAATTCTACGACATGAAAAACTTTTTTATATAATAGATAGATTTTTGTTATGTTATCGGAAGTGGTAAAGTAAGTAACTTTTTTAAAGCTGGTGCATCTTGCTGCATTAGTTGTGTTTGCGGTCAGTCCATCATTCAATTGGCTTAAACCTTGGTAATGGCAGGCTTGGAGTAACTTTTTTATAGATTAATCTATATATCTTTTCAATATAACGTAACGCTCTATTCCCAGAGCAAAGAGTAGTAATAAAATTAGGACAGTTTTTAAGTGGAAGAATAGATCTTTCGATGTATTGTTTGTAGGAATATTACCTCCCGCCTGACTAACAATTATATCCTCCTTAGAGATTTGACCTCCCATTTTGTAGTTTGTTAATTATCTTAAAATTAATATAAATTAATAATAGTAATAATATTGTTTTATTATTACTACTATTAATAATATTGATGATATAGTCAGAAAGAATTTCTTTAATTGGAAGTGCCAGTTTATTTGAATGCTGTTAATGGTCACAGCCTATTCGCCGCAAATTTGTTATAAATTAATTACTAGCCGCTTGACGGTAACGTGTACAAATTACACATCGATATACAACGTTGCGCAATAAATTTCGATCACCTATAATCCAATATTTTTTCTGTAGAAACTGTGCACACTTCTGAACTCCTGCGCGACATAATTTCTGTGACCTTCTTCGAGAAGGTTTTGAGCCTGCATATATTATAATGCAAACTAATCGGATGTTTCACAGCGTCAGCCAGGTTGGTATTAATAAGTCTGTCATAAATCTGCAGTAGACCATTTTTATCCAATTGGAGCATAAGAGTCCAGAACGCGCTGCTCTTTGTCAAACCTTGCCTTTTGCTATTGCCGTGTATTCATTTGGATATGACTGCCTTTTTGATGCCTTTCATCAATAATTCAACGCATTATCGCATTTAACAATTGATTATCTGCGTATTTCTAATGATTTCTTGTTCCATTGAATCGTTACAATAGCCTCTGATTTCCCTAACTGGGTGAAATATACTTCAAACAAGCGAAGATTCTTTTATTTACGGTTACGGACAGGCTCAACGATTTTACTACTAAATCAAAGTACATAGCCTGTCATACGGCAAACATTACAATGTGTTTTTTGATATCTTATCAATCATATTGATATCCTTTTCTTGATTGCTACAACCGTTATCGAACTCGACACTTGGTTTCTTGACCTCGTCGTTTCTTTGATTATTCAAATCCGGATCAGCGGTTGTTGCCTTCCAAACAGGCCAATCTTCAATCTTGTTCCACCGTAGTGAATTGTTAAACAGAGTTTCTACCTTTACTACGCGGGATAATAAATTCGATAGATTCATTTCGGATTTAACCTGACAATGTCGCTCATTTTCGATTGATTGAATTCGATTCACTCGATTCGCCGAGTCAACCTATCCACTCATAATTGATTCACAATTATGTCTCTATTTGGTCAATTCGAAATCATCTCTACGAAGTAGTGCGGTTACTTCCGCTTTCAAATTGCCAGCATAAGTGCTTGGTTCCATAGATAATAATAAATCGTCCATATAAAATTCAAATCGTGCTATATAAAATTCAACTCATAGGTGATAATGGTCAGTCAATAATCACAAAATGGCTCATTTATTGATTTTCTCCACAAATTTATTTGCAGATCCCAATATTTTGATTGAACCATTCCAAATAGAAAATGGTAATTCTTTTGATCTATTCCAAATATCAAAATGACTTGACCCCTAATCGCGATACTATCATCTTTGTTTGGCTGTCTGATCAACTTTAGTTCGTTGAATATTGCCGCTGTATAGTCTTTATATATTGCCGCTGTATAATGGTCTCCTTAACGAACCATTTTCTGTTTTTTCTCGCAACCATATACAGAGCATGATGGAAAGTGTATAACATTGCTCAACGATTGAATGTGAACTTTCGAAATCTTCAGTCGTTTAAAATTTAATTGCTTGGAAGTTTCTGGCGTCCCTTTTTTGACTCTGGAAATTTTAAACATTTTAAACCGAAAAAACGTAAGACAGCATCCACATAAGCCGTGTAGGATGCACGCCTGTTTTGTAAAAATAACGATTGGTTTTTTTAGAGTTTTGTCCATATTATGAATATATGTATATATTGTATATATTTATAGATAGAAAGAGTTTTTCAATAGGTGTGACATGTTTTCAAATGGACCGTGTGGCCATATTTGAAATGTAAAGATCTTCTGTCACTGTTAGTTATATTCAGTAAGGTTTGTAATTTACACGCTTTATATGAGATAATTAATAAACATTTCCTATTTTATATTTTTTATTTTGTTTCGTTAATCCAATTAATTTTCACTTAAACTTATTAATCCACATTTTAATAAATTATTTTTAATTGTTTAACTAATTTCAACTAATATTTATCAAACTAATTCACAATTAATAAATAACAATTAAGTAAACTTAATTGTTCACATTTAATACTAATAATATTGTATTTAATTTATTGCAGTGGGTTGGTCCACTACATTATATGTTGAATATTAATTTATTGCAGTGTGCTGCACTAAATTATATGTGCTGGTCCACTACATTATATGTTGAATATTACCAGTGTTCCGGTCCACTACATTATATGTTGAATATTAACATAGTATTAGATTTAAGTTCCGTTCACAGTATTTTATTTTCCCGTCATTAGAGTAGGCGGTTCTCGCATGAACTCATAACTATGTTGTACGAGGTCTGTTCAAAAAGTATCGCGAATTTTGAATTTCCGCGGGTTACGTATATTCGGTTTTCGATTTGTTGTGGCGTTATGTTGGTACTTATGCTGAGAAGTTCGGCCATTTTGAATGTTCAGTTAATTTTTCTGAAACCTTTAACTGAACATTCAGTTGTTCAACTATGTTGTACGAGGTCTGTTCAAAAAGTATCGTGTTTTGGCTCGTCTTCGGTTATTGCCCATTCTAAAAAATGGATCAAAGAATTTGTTTCGGGAACAAGAAAAAGTCACAGGGGCCAGATCTGGGGAATGCGGTGGCTGCGGCATTATTAGTGTGTTGTTTTTGGCCAAAAAATCGCGCACAAGCAACGATGCGTGATCAGGGGCGTTATCATGGTGCAAAACCCAATTCTTCCACAAATCCGGGCGTTTCAGCCGGATTGCTTCGCGGAATCTTGAAATAATAAGTCAAGTCGATTTGGACGAGTGGGATACTATAGACGACGGTGCCAGAGGTAAATCAGTTTGTTGGCCGAAGATGACAACCTCGCACATAAACGAATAAAGGAAACAGCAAAGACACGTGGAACGCTTTGGAAGAGTATTATGAGAAAATATAATTACAAACGTCGTTCATTCGATGCGTTCAATTTGTTCATTGAAATTGATCAAACCAGCCGATTAACGACATGTAAAATTTATTCACAAAGTTAAGTGATCTCGGCAAAGAAATATTGGTTCGTCGCGGACAGAGCCCAACAGCTCCTTAGCAATGTTAATGTGATGCTGTTTTTGCTCAAAATTGAGCAATTTCGGTACGAATTTCGCGGCGACCCGTCTGACGTCCAAATCATTTGAAAAAATTGAATGGCACGAGCCAATCGTTATGTTTAAGTCCTCAGCAACTTCTCTAACGGTGATTCGACGATTGGCCAATACTATTTTCTTCACTTCATCAATGTTTTCTTCTGTTGTTGACGTGCTCGGGCGTCCGGCGAGCTTTTCGTCGTTCACATTTAGTTCCATCGATAAACGTTACTTCGGTCCAAGGTAGCTTCACCATATGCCACTGTCAACATTAAGAATGCGTCCGCGCAATTAATTTTGTTTTTCACACAAAATTTGACACAGATTCTTTATCCATAATTTTATAGATTTTTATAAATGACTTAAATTTATTATATTTATACTTTTAACTTTTTTTATTAAAAATAACTTAATATTAGTTTTTTAAAACTATTTTTTTATATTTAAAAATTTAAATTTTAGCTTTTTTTGAAAAAAATATCCTAATGTTAAGGTCGTTGATGGACACTGTATGCTGCTTGTTGCTGCGTTGTTGATCATTGCCGCTTATTTGTTGTCTTTTGATCCTTGTTGTTGCAGTGCTGTATTTTGTTGCTTATTGCGGCTTTAATTTTTTTTATTAGAAGTTGTCCACGTTATTATTGTGTATATGTCCGTAAATGTACTTTTCCTCAAAGTGCAAATTGTTCTTATTTAAATATTAAATAAGAACAATTTGCACTTTGCAAATTGTAAAATATTTATTTTGGCAAATCAACTTTGTGACAACCACTGGTTCCAACAGTTTCGTGATGATTATTTAATAAGTTTTCATATTCTTCGGGTTCAATAAATTCCTTTCTTTTACTACTAATAAAATTTTAATTATTTATCCACTAATACACACACTAATATTAACACCAGCATTTGTTTCAAATAAATTCATTTTAATATCTTTTTAACATTCCTTTGGTTTTGTTTTTTAAGAAAATGTTTTCTTACTTCAAATTCTTCTTGATCTGGTTCACCAATATAAGAATTTCATAAAATAATAAACTGTTCCTATTTTTTTATCACAACATTACGTTAATCGAATTATATTTCATTTAAACATATTAATCCACATTTTAATAAATTGTTTTTAATACTTAATTCATTGTTTAACTCATTTCAACTAACATTTTTTATAAAATTTTAATTAATTATCAAACTGACTCACAAATAAAAAATAACAATTAAGTCAACTTAATTATTCACATCTCAGCCTATTAATATTTAATAGTGTAAATTAATATTTAATAGTGTAAACAACGTTTGGAAATTATCCAATTTTTTTATCAAAATATTCGTTCTTTTATTGCAACTTAATTATGCACAACTTCTCAAATGCGGCGCATTTTCATCTTCTGGATCGGTGAATAAACAAAATCCACAAATTATTGACGAGGAACTTTTACTTTCTGAAAAAGTGAACGTTTGGTATGGTTCATGGCACGGTGGACCATCGGTCCTTATTTTGTTCCAAATGAGGAAGGATTTATCGTTACTGTCAATGATACAGTAACGGTAACTTACTGATACAGTAACGGTAAAAATTTTGCTCTGCCATATTTTTGTTTGTTTTATTTATTAATATAATGCAACAAGAATGTATTTCATAATTATATGCAATGAAAATAATCCTTTAATGTGTGTTGTTTGAGAGTTTGCTTACAAGTGAAGTGTATTCTATGCTATGCAACAGTGTGAGATTTACATTAGTATATGTGTGAATGATTATTCAGTCATGGACGCTGCCATGTTGCGAATTATAATACTCTTAAATTAGTATTCTGTCACTGCCTCTTAATTTAATCCGTATTGAATTTGAATTCAAATAAAAATGAAAATTAATTTAAATATTAACTCTACATTAAATATACAATCGCCGAGTGTGTGGTGCAATGGTCAAGGCGACCGACTCACACTCGGTAGGTGGCGGGTTCGATTCCCGCTGCCGCCATCCCGGCATTGGTGCCGGGATGAAAGGCCCGACTACAAGCCTTATATATGTAGTCCGTAGGGTCCCCCAACGTCACTTGAGGTTGCCTCGCTGGTCTGATAAGCCGCAAGCTATAAAAAACACACCCTATCAAAGAAACAGCACAAGAAGAAGCATCCGGACCGTACCTCAAGAACTCATTTGGCTTTCATCGTACTCAGGGCAAAAACCGTACCTCAGGCAAGAACCGTACTTCAGGCAAAACCCAAAGACCGTACCTCAGGCAAAAACCCAAGGCAGAAGCAGATGGAAGAGAGTTCACGGAGTCTTCTAGTGCCGCTATGTGTTCCATAGGAGCGACTGTGTTCTCATGACTATGTGTGTATAAAAAAATGCATATATGTGTTAAAAATTGTACAATGTGTAGAAAATGAAAAAAGAACCTGTCAAATAAATAATAATAAATATACAATCAATAAAATTAATTCAAAATTATTCAACAAACAAATAAAATTATCTTTTGTCAAATGCAAAAACTGAATGAAATTTCGATTAATTTAAATTTAAACTTTCTCAAATGCTTTATTCACGTTGATTTTTTGCCACTGCAATAAACAAAGAATTGTCCTCGAATATGACTGTTGATGATTTGCAAGGATGACCAAGTTCTTTCAGTAAGCACCGTACCCATTTCGCTTCACAAATTCCTTTTGCCAGGAAAAATCCGAAACAAAAATGTTTGGTTCAAGACCACCGCTGCAAAGGAAACTTCTATTTTGGTAAAAAAAATAATGTTAAATCAATGCCTGGGCTCATGAAATACATTATTGTGTCATTATATTAATACCTTTTAGTATTTTAGTATAATGAAACAAGAATATATTTCATGATTATATCCAGTGGAAATAATACTTTAATGTGTGTCGTTTGAAAGTCTGCTTAAAAGTGAGGTGTATTTTACGCAATGCACCAGCATAAGATTTACGTAGTATATTTGTGAATGATTATTCAAAGTCATGGACGCAGCCATGTTGCAAATTGTGATACTGTCAAATTAGTGTTCTGTCAGTATTTGGAAAAAAACATCGCTCTTATGGAAAAACCCTGTACATTACATAATTTTAATATTTATGCAAAATGCAATATTTTTTGTTTTTTTTTTGTTTTTAAATTCTTTTACTCTATTTTAATAATTTTAAATTTTTCTGGGAGGAATTTTAATAAGTAGTGCTTTTTGATAACAATGAACAAATGTAACAAATGAACATTTGTTCATTTGTTATGGAACATAAAATATTGCAGAGCTGAATTTAAACACGTTCATACAAGGATTTTTGATGAAGAAGATGCAGGTCGTCCAAATGAGGTTATCACATCAGAAATGATTGAAACATATACGATATTGTTTTTTTTTGTACAAAAGAAAGAAAAATATTAGGCTAAGTATATCGAGCTAACAGGAACTTACAAAAATGATTTTTTTCTTGTCAAGGCCAAATATTAATCATACAACCCTCATATTAATTAAATTCCATATATTCACCTAGTTTTATTAGGCTTTTTTTTTAACATAAAAAAAATAACGTGGTGGCTTATAACTTTTTTTTAAAAATTCAAAAATCTGAGCAGAAGTGTAACAAAAACTCCATAATAAATTTATTGATATCGATAATTATAAAAAAATAATATAAGTTTATTCCGTTAAAATTATACATATATGAAGTATATTATGAAGTAAAAGTCTTATGATTGAACATAAGATATCTATTCGTAATCCCGTAATCCCCAATACTTACAACGACAAAAATAATCAATTAATTTTTTTTTCTACTTACTTTTTAGAAATATTGTCATAAAATTTTTATATTTTTTCTTACTAAGAATTAATGTAAACATCGTAAAAATTAGAAATCTATGAAATAATAGCATTTTAATACAGATACAAATTTCATTTTTTTCTACAAAAGAGTCTGATGACAAACTTATCTTATATCTAATGCCTAAAATTCGAGGAACATATCTAGATTATATACATTTTATATAGTTAATTAGGCATTACAATAAGAAAAATTTCGTTTGGTAGCATTATTTATACTTTTATAGCATTATATATGCCTTCTTTTTTGTAACAACACCTGCATAATTTTTTGGAGTAGGTGAAAAAACTAAACCCTTATCTAAAAAAAATTAAAATTTGAACATTTAACCGTTTAGGATGTCACCAAACATCCCTAAGTTGGCTTATTTAGAGTATTTCAAGAATATAAATATAATAATTGTGTTCGCAGTTTAATCATTTATTTTTTCTATTTACAATATACACATTTCTTTTAACACGTTTTTTTTACATAAATTTGAAATAACACGGTCACATATTTTAAGTATTTTAGAAAAAATATATTCTGGGTCAGTCTTTGGAGTTTTGTTCTGATCGTCAAACAGTGGAAAACGAATGGTTTTTGTGTAGTTCAATTCCGATTAAACCTGTTATTATTATTTGCAATTTATTTCAAAATGTTTTCACATTAACTCTTAAAATTATTTCTGAAAATCTTTTGTAGACTCTTTTATTTGGTTTAGTACTAATAATAATAATAATAGTAATAATAACTTACAATAAAAAGCAAGTAATATTCATAGTGATTCATTTGCTGAGCACGTTACCCAAATCAACAAAAATAAACAAGGCAATGCGTAAGACAGCAACACCAACACCAACACCTACACCTACCACATCTAACCGATGCCAAATATTGGCCAGTAATGGGACGGACTGAAGAGGATAGCACGAATAATATAACAAATTACGGGTATACTGGTATTGCTATTGACGAAAGAATTGGAAATACTCATTTATTTGCAAGGTTTAACTGAAAGACAACCCCAAGAAATATTGCCCATTACTTGAACGAAATTAAGTCCGATTTCCACACATACCAAGCAAAGAAGGAAAAAGCCTACAAAGTTGTAATTAGGGATTTACATCATATAACCTCCATACAAGCTATAAAAGATGAATTAAAGGTACTAGGCCATGAAGTAATTAGTATATCTTGTCTTAAACAGAAGGGGAGATGTCTTTCTCTCTTTTTCATATCACTTAAACCAGTTGCCAACAACAAAGTTATTTTTGACGTTGACAGTCTTCTGTACTAGAAAATTAAAGTTGAAGAGCCTTATCGCACCAAAGACATCGCACAATGCCATAGATGTCAGGAATATGGGTATACCAAAACTTACTGCCGGCAGAAGCCAAAGTCCGTAAAATGTGCTGGTGAGCATTTGACAACTGAATGCACAAAAATATAAAGAACACTTTGTTCTGGTACCCATCCTACCAAATATAAAGACTGCACGACCTACTTCTCACATCCACACCCTCATCATTCACCACGATTTCACATGCACCTAAGTCACCACGATTTCACATGCACCTAAGCAAATCCCCGTACAGGCCACACTCATTGAGAAGGTGCTTGGCACTCTCCTCCGACCCCACAAGGGCATCTACACTCCGCAGCTAGACCACGCATGTGCAGGAACCCATTCATACTGCCGTGTCCCGTGAGTAAATACCCAAGGTACAGACCAAATTCAAATCCATACGCAGATGCAAAGCACACATCCGAAATGAACATGTGCGTCCATCTGCCATTCACACTCTCATCCCATCAACGTTGCCAAATTTCATGCATTCTGTTAAGTACCAGTACTCGCCGCTGGCGTGAACTAAGATCCTGAACATCTTCATTCGTAACCGGACAACCAGCAAGGGGGATACCCCGCCGTAGACTGTAGTGGATGCTTCCACGCAGCACCTCCAGGTCCCATGGAATTTCACCTCCAGGTCCCATCGAATGCTAAAATAACTATTCGCTCTAAAGCGTCAGGTTTAATCAGTTGCAAACGCAAAATGAACGACAACAAATGCACCAACGGCAACCACAGCAGTAACAACCGCAGCAACAGCAACAACCGCAGCAACAGCAACAACAATAGGAATAATAAAATAATCGTAGTTTGTATATTCGTCCTCCATTTCTGTCTTCCTACGATCCAAATTCTATGTTCACCCAATTGACAAGAACTTTAATACAAGAGATCCAAAAACTACTAACAGTCCTTATAAATATGTTAATGTATGTTGTGTCTAATCTCTGACTCATTGTTGACGTAATCGTACTGGATTCACGGTTTTTGAAAATAGAGAAGAAGTTGGTAGAATGAAATTCGACTCCTTCCTTGACCATACTCTAAACCACCCGTGACATCAAAAACTTTATTATATTTCTTCAAAATTTTCAAATATCTGATCAATCTTTTTTGGAAAAAATAAATTATATATGTAATAAAATACAAATATAACAAAATAAAAAAAAGGAGTGAAATACCGTGTATGTACTCGTAATTAAGGAATGTGGCTATGTACCTGACCATATTTTTAACGTTAATGGAATATGCCTAACTATTTTAAAGTTTCGGATGATCGAATCACTTTTTTCTTGTATCCTGTTCATTGGATGGTAAATTAAAAGGCGACAGCGGGTGTAACAGAATGTTTTAAGGAATAATTTGTTCCTGAAATTCGCACGCATATAAAAGAGGAAAAATTTGAATTCAAATTGCTTTTACAGTACCACTTCTGTGATTCAACTATTGAATCAGAAATAAACATAGCTTTCAAGCTTCATAACATTTTCGATTGAAGAGGATAACATTAAGATCGTGAAAGCATGGAAAAAATATTCTATCTAGAATTACATTACATATGCTTCTTTAGTCAACTGCAGATAAAAGCATCAATATTCATTGCTTTTTTGAAAGCAGTTTTGCGATTCGATAAGCTGTGGAGTACTATTTGTTGAAACATTTTTGAAAGTTTGGGAGGAGACTTACTGGTCTGTAGGAAATGGGGCAGTTTATTGGTTTATTTGAATTAAGGATTATTTTTATAATGGTGAATTTTCAGAGGATTCAAAAATATGTTATATTGGAGATTATCAGATTATAGCCCGGAATCTTTGTTTTTGCGAAGTTTGATTAAATTAGCAACTTCGAAAGAAGGATTGTCTTTGGAGAAGACTAATAGGCATGGGAAAAGTCGCGTATGTAGGATTAGAGGTGAGATGACTGGGAAGGGATAGCCAGTATGTAGGATCGGAGGTGAGATGACTTGTTAGGGATATATTGAAAGCACCTGGGTAAAAATATCACCACGAGGATTAGAGGCGCGGCAGCCTCATTATTGGTGGTTGGCGTTAAAGTCGCCACCACCGATGAAATATTCTTATTGGGATTAGAGGTGAGATGACTGGGAAGGGATAGCCAGTATGTAGGATCGGAGGTGAGATGACTTGTTAGGGATATATTGAAAGCACCTGGGTAAAAATATCACCACGAGGATTAGAGGCGCGGCAGCCTCATTATTGGTGGTTGGCGTTAAAGTCGCCACCACCGATGAAATATTCTTATTGGGGAAAAAAGTTTTCTGCAATGGAGTAATGAAAAGAGTAAAATAAGGAGTTTGTCGTGTGGATTACCACCCTGACATTCCAGTACCACCGCGGGCAGTATTGTCATGGTGGTAAGTTCTGAAAATTGTATAATCGCGTATGTAGAAATTGGACCTGTACGTGAAGTTTGTTCTGTGAAAAGTACTATGTCTATTTGAGGTTGGATACGACATTTAAAATTGCATAGAATGTGTGAAAGACAATAACCCTTTAACAATAGTTGTAACAGCTGTGAAATGGGGATTAGTAAAGATGTAATTTGTTTTAGTAGGTTTCTTATTAGTGTTGTAAAAAGAGACGTTATTTGTGCTGAGGGGGAAATTGGAGGTGGAATATATGCCGGTAATTGTTGTGGATGTGTTTCTTGTTGTTGGTGATGTTGGTGTTGCTGCTGTTCTTATTGCTGTTGCTGATGCTGTTGTTAGTGTTGTTGCTGCTGTTGCTGATGTAATAGTTAAAAATTTCTAGCTCGCAAATGATTGTTGCTGATCGTTCTTTGGAGTTGCAGTTATAGTTAATACTGGTGGAGCTTCCGTGATTTTAGAAACTTTTGCAGGTCTTTGTAGGAAGGGCATCGCTTATAGTTGGCACAGTGACTACCTCCACAGAGTATATAATTTGCTGATGTTTTTGCCTTAGTGCATGATGACATTAAATGCTTTTCAGCACATTTAACGCACTTGGACGGATCCCTGCTATCGGTCTTACTGCGCCCATAAGCCTATCCACAATGACAATAGGCGATATCCTTAACGGTATGTGGCTCTTCAATTTTAATTTTAATGTAGAATAGCGATTCTTCACTAAAAATATCTTTATTTTTCGTAGGCGATCGAGGTCAATAAAAAATAAAGGTAGTTTTTGATCGTTCTCCTTTATTTAGATACTAGCAGTTACCCGGTGCGCTCCGCGGCACAGAAACTAAAAGAGTGACAAAAAAAAATCCGTTTGACAGCTAGTTGCTTTGTTTTAAAAATCCAACTTTCACAACACCATGATTACGATTTTGGTTTTAGATAAATTGTATGCATTTGTGTTTGTTTTAATTTTTCAAAAAATTCTTTTATTTATATTTTAAATGACTTTAAAAATCAAATGAAAATTTATTCTAATGCTTGTAAATAAACTACGTTCTTTGTGCGGCTGTCCGGTGCGTAAACGAATAAATCTGTTGGTTTGCCAATGCGTGAGCATGCCACATACAACTGTCCATGGGCGAAACATGGATTTTCTAAGTTGATTCCACAAACTTGAAGCGACTGGCCTTGCGCTTTGTTAATTGTCATTGCAAATGCCAATCGTACTGGGAACTGCATCCGTTTGAATTGGAATGGCATATCGTTGGGTATCATCGGTATCCGTGGCAATAACACATCTTCTCCTTTAAACTTGCCAGTCAGAATTGTGGCTTCGATAATGTTCGACAATAATCGTTTGACTGCCATTCTGGTTCCGTTGCAAAGTCTTGGTGGTTGGATATTGCGTAGCAAAATGATAACAGCACCGAGTTTGAGCGTTAGTTCATGTGGTGGCAATCCGGGCACCTCAAGCGAATTCAAAAATTCGGTTGGATAAGTGACGGCATCTTCATCTTGTGTTACGGTATCAATCGATTTGTATTTTGTCGAATTTCCTGCGATTTTATTCAGTATGGTTTCATTAATGACATTGACATCATTGTTTTTGGCAGCCAATATTGTTTAGTACATCCAGCAGCGAGTTTCTCCAAAAACGTTATGTTTCACAATGAAGTTCATTAAAGATTTTAGTTTTTGTTTGAACACTCGTACTGTTAAATCGTGACGATCTGTTGTTTTTTGGTAAGTGTGTAGGTCTTTCGCAATCTCTGTCCACGCCGGGTTGCACGTGAAAGTGATGAAAAGATCTGGTCTTCCATAAGCACGTACATATGTCATCGCGTCTTGTGCGTATTCTTGCATGTGCCGTGGACTGCCTGTGAATGTAGCTGGTAGAATAACCTTTGTGCCCAAATCTTCAACATTTGCGTCGCTTTGAATAGCATCGCGAAGATGAATGTAATCGTCAGCTCTCAACTTGACTTGATTCAACCGTATGTACAACAATCGTTCAGTTTCTATTTTCGCATACATGTCCACAATGTACTGATGGAACAACTGTCGACATTTCAGAATGTGATTGTCGGTGTCTTGACGAATCATTAGTCTGTATGCGTAATAATCCATTGCACGGACTTTTTTGTTCGTATTAGCTCCTAACCAATAATAATATTTTCATTATTTGCAATCAAATAAAAATTAAAAAAATAATAATTGTTCAGTGTGTTTCCAATTATTTCACTCACCGATAAGTGGATTGACTTGTTTGATTTCGAAGTGATATCCATCTTCACCTTGCCAGAAGATTACCGGATATTGCAGTGCATCGTATGAGCGATGTGTTTCCGCGACTCTTTGTAACTCTGCATTGCGGCGTTGGATGATTATGTCACGCCTTTCGAATTGATCTCCAACAATAAGAACTGCAACTTCATCGATAGTGGGTGCGTTAAATCGGCGCTCGTGTTGTCCAAGTGGTCTTTTATCGGCTCTGATGACAATTGAATAGTCGTCCGATGGCATTCTATCTATGGCGCCCATGAACAATCGAACCAATTCATTGCGCTCATGAAACAAATTTTGCAGTGCGGCGATTACTCGATGTCTGGCGCCTGGATTGAATCTTTCCCGTTGTTGAACTTGTGCGACATCATCTGCTCCTCCCATAAAATAAATCTGCAAAAATTTGTGTTCCTTATGTGGAAGCGGTAATAATGATCCAGCTCGATGATATATTTGACCTTGAACTTTAAATGTTGGCATGAAATTTGCTCGTTCGATTTTTGTTGCATCGAAGGATGTCATTTAAAAGCACGAATTATATTTGCGAATATTGTTCAAGAAGTGCTTGGAATCGGGTGTATCACCTGCCATCAAAGACAACAATGGTTCTGGTGGTTCATTTAATGTTGGCAACACAATTTTTCCATTCGAACAGCACATTCCTGGTGTTTCGCCTGCGTATTTCAGTGCATGACAATGTGGACACACTTTGTTCATAGGGCCAATGATAACAGATTCATGTTGACTATAGTTGATGTCGGGATTGTATTGAAATGCGACGCGTTCAAAATTTATAATTTGTCGTTGTCTGCCTCGAATATAACGTGTGCGATCATCGGCACTTCGTTGTTGGCGACGCTTATCTGATTCGTTAGCCCGTAATCTTTGACTGCGCTGCTGTTGGGCGTAATCTTTGACTGCGCTGCTGTCATCTGCTTCCACTGCGCGTGCTCTTTAATTGCGCTGTTGGTTTTTTATTAAACGATTTGCACGTTCTTCAGTTTCATTTGCTCGTGCGGCTCTATCTCTAAGCGATACGCGAGTATTTCGACTAATCGCCGCTCCTCGTCCTCGTCCGCGACGTGGCATCGTATAATTTAGTTTAATCAGTGGATATTCGATTTACTATGATTAATTAAGAAAGGAAATTATTCGTTGGGTAATTGAAAATTAAAAACGATTTATGGTTTGAATCGATCACTTTTCAAAATAAAATGCATTCCAATAATTCTCTCACATTATAATTTGTTGATTTTGTTTGCCTGTGTACGGCGGTGTCACCCAATCCAAATGAAACGAAACGCCAATTGGATGAACGAAAATACGTTCGCGCCGACGTACTAAATACTTATTGTATTATAATTCGATTTGATCACTTTTTTGAAGATAAAATGCTATTTCACTCACTATAAATCGGAATGGAAGTGAATGAAATATGTTATACACTTAAATTATTGTTTCGCATGAAAAATATATTTTTACTTTTTGTTATATGCATTCAACTAAATTGAAATGTCAATTGAATCATGCACAAACACAGGCACACAATACGTCAAGCATCTTTGTGGCATTTTCATCATATTTGATACTGTCAATATGACGCGCGCGCCACCTATGGACGAACAATCGTACTATTATATCTATGCACAGCTTTTGCCACACATTATTCTTGACCAAAATTTTAGTTCGATCCGCCGAGTAGTTTTGGAGTTTTAGGCACGCATACAAACAGGAATTCATTTTTATATATATAGATTAGAAATACTAATGTTGTTGCTGTTCTTATTGCTGTTGCTGATGTTGTTGTTAGTGTTGTTGCTGCTGTTGCTGATGCAATAGTTAAAAATTTCTAGCTCGCAAATGATTGTTGCTGATCGTTCTTTGGAGTTGCAGTTATAGTTAATACTGGTGGAGCCTCCGTGATTTTAGAAACTTTTGCAGGTCTTTGTAGGAAGGGCATCGCTTATAGTTGGCACAGTGACTACCTCCACAGAGCATATAATTTGCTGATGTTTTTGCCTTAGTGCATGATGACATTAAATGCTTTTCAGCACATTTAACGCACTTGGACGGATCCCTGCTATCGGTCTTACTGCGCCCATAAGCCTATCGACAATGACAATAGGCGATATCCTTAACGGTATGTGGCTCTTCAATTTTAATTTTAATGTAGAATAGCGATTCTTCACTAAAAATATCTTTATTTTTCGTAGGCGATCGAAGTCAATAAAAAATAAAGGTAGTTTTTGATCGTTCTCCTTTATTTAAATATTATAAATACTTCTGACCTGAAATACGAGTATTTTCAGCTCATTTTTTATTTCGCAACTAGGCGTAATATGTTCGAGGTAATAAATTACCACACGAAAAGGTTTAATTTCTTTCCTTTGATACATGTGATAATTGGTGTCGTTTTTCTACAGATATTGGACAATATGTCTATATGCAGTGTTATTTATATAGCAAAGCCTTTTACGTGTGCGTAGCATATAAACTAATTTGCCCCAATTTACTTATCTATTGCACGACCAAATTTGGCATAATTAAGCATATTGCTTATAGTTTTTCCTCCTTATTCGTTAGTAGTGCGAACCGGTTTTGTTTAGCGGCTGGTGTGGTAGTGGCAACTAATTATTTTTTATCGTCTGGTGCGAATGATTTGGAATTTTTTGTGGCCTGCTTATGGGTTTAGTGAAACTGCTAGCTGAATCCATGCTTATAACATATCAGTCGTTGAAGTGGCGGGTTGAGTCACCCGATGAGCGCAAGTGCACGAGATTTGCTTAGTTTCACTGATTTTTTTGTTCATTTGAGTAGATGTCTTTCTGCAATAACTCAAATTTAATACTAAAGTTATTTATATAATTATTTTTAAAATTTAATTGCGGAGTGGCCTATACAACCAAATCAAAGCAAACAGAAATCACAAATATTTTATTTTAAAGAGCGCATGAGCTATAACAAAGATGTTTTCACTTCGGCTGTCACGACAGAACTCGAAAAATAAGATAGATACTATACCTACCATTCTTTTTTGTTAACTTAAAATTCAGTTTTAACTATAAATCTTGAGTGCTTAATATTTTGAGTTCGCGTTTCATTTTGGCATTTTCTTATTTTGGTCTATTTTTTTTCATATTGTTACTTCAGCTTTTGTATCAGCTTTATATATTATATCTATGTATAATAAGATTATTATGAATTTGAGAAAAAGAAAACCATATAGAAATATGTTTATTGAATATTGTAATATATTCAGAAGCTTATATCATCATTTAATTCGGCTGGTTTGTTATGGGACGAATTCCTTACTTCCATAGGAGTTGAGATTCTACATTTAAAAAAAGTTTGATATGAGTTGTTTTGGGTGCATGGTATTTTTTATCGTCACTATTGTGTAGAATAAAGCTGCTCTACTTCAAAATACTTCTAAGAATTTCTTCATTTTTTATATAAGCATCCGTATTTTATCACTGAGCAACTGCAGCTCAATATTGGAATCTCACGTTCCTTAACAAAATGCGCATATCAAAATCAGTCTATAATATTTTATTCAGCTATATTTACACTACAAAAAAGAGTTAAATATAGTCTGCCACGTAATAAATCCCCTCCATTTTTTAAAAGCCTTTGGACTTAGTGACAAAATCGTCATATACTAATTAAATACTCAAATAAAACTTACTTAAGAATGCAAACTCAATATATTTATTGTTTTTTGATATTCCACTGCTCAAATTTCTCTCACAGTGTTAAGTTGAATTCAAAACATCTATTAGATTAATGTAATTTAAATGGAAAATTGCTGAACATTTTAAGTCCTTATAAATGTATATTTACTGCCTGGTGTTGTAAAATTTCAATTATTTATGGTTGAATGCTATTAGAGTTTTATTTAAGTATATCTTGTTTTATATTTACTATACACGGCGTTGTTAAATTTCAGCGTTAACTTTTAAATTAAAATAAATTTTTCCCTAACAAATGTATTTATTACTTCAAAATTTAAGAAAAAAACTCTTCTTTATTTCAGATAAATTAGAAAATAATTCTCCTTTATCCAATGAACTTCTAAAACCATTAGATGTGGATTTGGACGAATGCAGTGAAAATCTACCGCATGATGAAGGTACAATTTCGTATCTGAAATTTTTTTGTAGATGTAAATTTGGTTGAAGCTTTAAATGATTCGAAATGTGAATACTACAACGTAATATCAAATTTTCAAGGAAAAAACGCATGTCATAATCGGATTTGAAAAATAGATTGTTGAATATATAAATAAGAAATATAAAATTATCTAAAAGGGTATCTAGCGAGTAAATACTGTAAAAGTATTATTAATACTTAACGTCTGTCATACTACAATAGTATAGTTTTTACGCCACATTATTATAAACAATCAACTTCTTAGCAGCAGTTATCAATCGCTTCAAAGAAGTATCGTTTTCCTAACGTTTAATTAGCATGCTGCAGATGTTTATGCGTGCCGTCAAATGAACTTCTTTGAGTCCATGAGGAACACAAACATCGAGCTTGCGTATGTATCCCAGGTTCTTCAAGTGTTCGTGAACGTCTGAATGGTGGATGTTCAATGTTTCTACAATTTTTCGTATCGTGTAAGGCTGGTTTGATTCAATTCGTGTCTTTATTTTGTCGTCATCAACATCGGTTTGTCTTTCTCACCAAGAACAGTCATTGAGATAAAAATGACCAGTACGGAATTTCGTGACCATCATTGGCACTAACGCTCTTGCAGAGCATTGTCACCGTTAACTTAACGCAACTTTTGACAAGCTTTACGCGTGTTCTTCCCTTTACGGAAATTATATATTTTACTTATTGTAAAATCCGTTGTCTTTCATTTTCAACTTGTAAGATCCAGAAAATGGATCAATTTTATTTTTAATATAAAGCTCATATTATGAGCTGCTTAAGGACATAAAAATAATATTACTTTTGTTTCATACCATTCCGAGAACCCAATAGAAGAACGGTCGACGAAAATTCCACAAAATTGATTCCGAAGTGTTCTAAATTTGATTCAGAGTGTTCTTAAATATCGGCGCTTCATAGATACAAAATCAGGAAGCAATAGCAATAGCGGAGAGGATCGTAGCGGAAGTGTTTTGCCGATTTGGAGTTCCTCTGGAGAGTCACAATGATCTAGGTAGAAATTTTGAGTCTCGACTATTGAAGGAACTGTGTCAGCTTATGGGAATTCACAAAACTCGGAAAACCCCGTATCATTCTCAATCGAACGGAATGATAGAACGACTCAATCAAACTCTGGCAAAGCATTTTTCTAAATTAGTTAATCGGCATCAAGAAAACTAGGACCAACATACACTCCTGTTCCTTCTGTTGTATATAACTGCAGTACAAAAGAGTACCTCTGTAACACCGGCAAGTACGAACTCCGGAAGAGAATTACGACTGCAGCGCGAAATCCTAAAATATATGAATACATATATCAAGGGTTCTATCATTGTTAGGATATTATATTCTGCATATTTAGCAAGTAGTATTTGATAATTTTTTTAAACTTTTTTTGAAGGTACAAAAATTATTTAAAAAAACTCAATATTTTGTATATCTCCATTCAGCTTATAAAATTTTATAAAATTCTGATTAAGGAAGGATTATTTATTTATTATGACAATTCTCAAATACAAAATGTAAATAATTTAAATTTAATTCCTTGTATTTAATCTACTACTGGATTTTGTCGTCGCAAAATAATTTTATTTATCTGATATTTGATATTTTCTACCTCGCAATATTTATCCTACTAATAATTGTTGTTATTGCGTGGTATTTCTATATACCAAAAATTATTAGTAGAATAAATATTGCGAGGTAGATAATGTGAAATCCACATTAAGATAAATAAAATTATTTATTTATGTAACACATAGTATTAGCTAACAATTATAAATAACGCGTTGTACAATATTATTTATAGTTGATAGCTAATTCTAAGTGTTATATTAAATTTATATAAATTATATTAATTAATTGTTTCAGATAAATTAGAAAGCATATCCTATTTATCTAAGAATTTTCAAGAATGCAGTGGAAATCTACGACTTGATGAAGCTCAAGATATATCAAAGGAACAATTTGTACATGTGAATGTGGTCGAATCTACATTGAATAGAACGGAAACACTTCTATCCAAACATAATATTTTAAGGGAAACGACATTGTAATTTACGTTACTCCATTTTCAGAAATTATGATTATACATATATTGAAAGTTTGAATTTTATGTATTGTATTATAGTTAAAAATCTATCGTAAGCTGAATATAAAGAAACAATGTGTTTTGATGAAGCTGCTCCATTATTCAAAAACATACACTATAAATCTTAATTTGTTCTTTAACAAGTAGAAAAATAAATATTTAGTAAAAATAAATCGAGCATGTGTTATTTATTATGTGATATTTTGAAGAAGAAAATTTAATACGAATTAGTACAAACATACATCGGTTGGCTAAATCAATGGTATTATTTTTTCAATTGTTTATGGTAAGTATTTATACTTTCATTTTCTAGTTTTTTAGATAAAATATACACATATTATAGACTATTATAACGAAGCATGCATATAATTCGATTCCTTAGAGTCAGTCTTACAATTTATTCATATAATTACGTAAATAACAATTAATATACAAACTATATATAAGTTCTTTTGTTCGGTTTTCCATCAATTCAACCATTTTGTTAATAAGTTTCTCTCATAGATGAGCTTAGACAGTAAGGAAACAGAATGACTGCTTATTATCATGTTTTTAAAGACTTGGTGGTTCTCTTGGCAATCTAAGTTATAAGATCCAATGGTGGTCATAAATTGGCTTACAATATTTAGACCTCTTCTTTCATTGGAAACTGATTCTAGTGACCTCTGGACCTTCATTCATTGGAAAAATATTCAATATGTACATGGTAACTTGTTTAAATACGATTATGGAAATATGCGGATATAATAGACAGTTGGTTGCCCAGAGTTCACTCAATTGAGTCTTCGAAAGTTTTTCTTGAAAAAATAAGAATTATGGGCGCTCGCAGGTGTATATTACCAATCAAATACATCTACATTTTTGAAAATGTATACTAAACAGTCCATGTTTTGCTTTCAAAGATAAGCGGCACATTCATTTTATAACGAAGTCTATTTTCGATTAAATAAAACAATTTATCAAATCAAATGTCCAAGAATGGTGGTAAGCACGGATGAATAAGGAGAAGTTGAAGTATATGTACGCATTGTTCAGCCCAATAAATGTTCATATTCATACGGTGGGTTCCCAAGTATAATTATAATGACTGGTTGATTTATTTTGTCCGGACCAGATTGGCACAACAAATTATTTTATACACGTTCAATATTATGAAATATTGATATTAACCAGTAGTTAGTTCTTTTTGGTCTGTTTTATTCTGAATTGTTAATTCATGTAAATTATATTTAAAAAAAAAGTTCGTTCCAATCATCAATCATTAGTTACAAGAAAAAGAAAATACCTCAAACCAAAAGTTAATGAAAAATTCAAATTATTTTTATAGTGCAATCTACTTATATTTATAGGGTTTTTATTGATTTTATATTTTCACATAGTCAAAAATCGTACCCATTAATGTTTAATTTTCAAGTATGTAAAACTATAAAACTATATATAATGCCTTGGCAAAATCCGAGGTAAGTATCCTAAAAAATCATGTATATAGATCATTTATAAGAATATAATTTTAAATTTTTGAATTTTTATAATTGTCAGTAAGTATTAATATTAAATATTATAACTCAATGTTTATATACTATTCCAAATTAAAACTAAAGTTGATCAAAAAATTAAATATTATCACTATTTATTGATCCTATCTAATTTTTTTATATATTTTCTTCTGTTTCATGTTTTGAATTGTTTTATTTAATATGCAAATAAATGAATTCACAGTAAAACAAATGTTTATTTAATTTCTAATTCTATTATTTTAAAAATCCGCTTTACAGCGATATGTACGAATATAAAGTTACCACTATCTGAAAGTGATGCCTTTGAGCAGTATGTATGCGTAAGTAAGGTTTAAGTTTGGATATCATTTTTTTTCGCTTCAATTGTATATCCTTATACTCCATAATCTAAGAGGGAGTTCTTGGAACCAGGTTAATAATTGCTTATTTTGAAATTAGTAATTATATGAATTGATTTTTTTATTTATAATTGGAAGGAGGTAATTAAGGCATATACTAAATCAATTCAACTTTTACCGTTAGCTGCAACAAAATAACTGCGAATTGGCAAGTATGTAATATATTCTTCGAATGAATGAAAGATTAAGAACTTTTCGTACTGGATACGTTATAAATTAAATTTCGAACAATGCGAATTATAAACTAAATAAATTATAAAGGCACTACATGTATATAAAGAGATTTGCAACGTTCATTCTAAATATGCTGTACCACTTCCGCATATAAAAAATTTTAACAATCATTCCAATTAATTAGTAAATTTTCTAAATTAAAAAACACAATAAATACAAAATTAATATTTTAAAATAATATACTGTATTTTATTAAAAATTTCAAAACCTATTATCAAACAAGAAAATTTATCATATAATATTAATGGATATATTTGTTTATGCATAATAATATCATTTATAAAAGAATGGTTTTAAAAGTACCGCATCAATCGCGTTCTGAATTTTAAAATTGCCCACCAATGGTTTGCGCCATTCCTGTTATTGTGTTTGTTCTTACGAACGAATTTTTAATCGGTAAAAAATTTTGTGTGAAGTGCTATCCAGTTGTTCTATTATCTAAGCCAAACTACTGGGTATTTTCACACTAGTAATTATGATAGATGAACTCCTATAAAAATTAATTGACTAATAAGTAACTATGCCTTTTATTTAAATGTATAATTTATTTTCATCGTCAAGTTATCTTAAAAACTATATTGGTAAATCCTTGATTTCCAAATAATTAAAACATTTATTTTTTGTCGGCTATTGCAATATCACGGCATTTCTTGAGCAACATTATTATACCATGCTATGGATATCATGAATGCAGAAATACCATGAGAATACTATTCTCTAACACAGCCGTTCATGGTATAGTTTGACGTTTGCACGTTGGTATTTCAACGGGTAAGAATATGCAAGATTTCATTGAATTTGAGGTATTTATTATTATAGTGTAATGCATTAGCACACTATAATCACGTAGACTTGGATTAACATTATTTTGTTTTCATTTGTATTAATAAAATTTTAATAAGTTAGCTGTATAGTTCATTTAACTCGATTAATTAATTAAATGTAAATGTTGTTGGAGGGGTTGAACCTTAGATTAAAGAAGTACTGGATAGGCCTCTACACAAAAATTCTGTCCAACTTTTGTGGCAATACATTCATAGAACGTACACACATGCAATACAACAGAAACGGCGTAAATCATTGGGGGCCAATTGTAAAGTTCAGCATGCGATTGAAGCGGTTCGTTTAAAACTATTTTTCATATGTGATATCATTTACTTGTAAAGAAGCCGATTTTTTAATATTGCGGATCTTGTTGTTTGATGGAAGTAGTTTTGTAAATATGCAATAAAACACAGTATTCTATTTTAAAATATTATTTTTTTTTTTCAGTATATATTATTTATTAAAACATAATTATAAAGTGTGGAGGAGTATATAAAAATGAAAATTGCAAATTATTTGATTATATCAAAACAATTATGTGCACAAATTTAAATTAATTTCGAAAATGCAAAATGAATTAAATGAGAAAATGTGATATTATGTTTATGTTGAAATCAAACCACACCGCAACTTAGTAAATATAAATTTTAATCTAAAACAAGCATAAGTACATACAAAAACCTTAATTATAATATAAATGTGTGCTTGAGAATGAAATTGTTTTTAGATAGGTTTGTGCATTTAAATTAAATTAAAAAGGAAAGCATTAATTACATAGAACATTACAATACATGAAGTTCTTGATAATATATAAGTTAATCGTATACAACATTAAAAGAAATGCTTTAAAACAAAAATAGAAAATGAAAAATTTAATATACTAAAATAATTAATAACTTATATTCTTAAAAAATATGAAAACAATATTATTTAGTAAATGCATTATAATATGGTCTAATAGAGCAATCAAAACAAATTTATTTAAATAATAAGCTTACCGAAGAATAAACTTTATTTATTATAACACAATGAAAACAGCAATGGAAAATAGACAGAAAAATTCGGTCCCTTAAACTTTCTAACACACACTTTATATACACCGGCACTGTACTATTTTATGGTAAACATTGAACTGTCAGCATCGGATTCACAAATGATAAAGCTAACCCCCCAAGTCTCCACTTTCATGGTGAATTAAAGTTTCAAACTCTCCGAAAGTCTACAAAATTGAGGCGGTTTATATTTGATTGATATTAACGAAATGTTTAATAAACCTAAAATAGAATTCCATTTCGTATCAAAAGATTGTACAAAAAATAAAAATGACCTATCGTTGTATTTAAATTGTATCTTTGTTTCCAGTAAGTGAATTAAAATAAATATAAATTACGCTTTTGCAATTAAATAAATTTCCATTACGACACATAGATGGCAGTGGGTGTCATGTCTACATAAAAAATTTTTGACACTCTTATCCCCCCAGGAAATATTTGTACACAAAATTGCGTATACATATACGGTAAGGGCCTATCCAGGTATTCTTTAATCTAAGGGTTGAACTCTGTTAAGTAAAAGTTGCCTTTAAGAGTTAAAAAGTTATTTAATATATATAAATAACACTTTTATTGGAACTTTTATATTGGTGAACCCGAATTTCGTCGAGCATGTTAAGACCATTACCTCGAATGCATGCCCAGGCAATGCCTTAAATCTCAAATTTGACTCAAATGAATCTTCAGCAGAAACAGCAACAACAGAATATTATGTTAGCTCTAATTTAAGTGACACCGACAGTACTGCAGAAGCAACCATAGCTAAGGTGAGCATTTTTTTTCAAAGCAAAAACCAGTACACATTTTTACCCAACGCACAGGTTTTTTAGGAGAGGGGAGGGGTTATTCGGCAGTTGATCTGGACATGTCAAAATCGGTATTTATCATTATCATTTATCGGATTACTAATTACTGCAATTACAATACCTACCTTTTATTCTGAAGTATTTTTCACAGTTATCGTCTTAGAAATTTGAGAAATAAAAAAGTATTACATAGTTGTAAAAAATTATTTTAATAAAAAAATATTCCAGACTATTTAGGTATTTATTCTAAAATTTTAATTTTCTTATATTTTTGTGATGAGTGAATCGATTTGGACAATACATCGTTTCCCTGGATGTTTTCATAAAATTCCATACAAGTTTGATTGAAATTGTATTTAGTAATTAGCAAAAATTTCAAAGTTTCAACATTTAATTGAGTTTTTTCACTGGACCACATATAGTTCATCAAAATAAAAACACATTCGGCAGGTCCATTAGTATCTGGTAAACAGAGACAATATTCTACTAATATGCCAATATTTATGACGGCAATATCATTTTCTTTCAAAGCTTTGAATATCTCGATGCATCTGTTAGATACTGATACATTATTTTGTCTCCAGTGAGATATTTTTTCGTCAGTAGCATATTTGATTACGAAGCAGGTTTCATCAAACAGGTCTCCGTCTACTAAATTTATTCCACTAAAATTTTGAAGAATGTTATCACTGCAAACTTGAACATTTTCATGAGTTGGTTGAGTGTTTAACATAATCCATTACAATTTTTTGGGATCCTTAATAGCCCCTCCCCATTCATCTAGATATTGAATTTCACCACTTTTTCTTTGAAAATAGAAGAATCTAAAATGTCTTCTTCCTCAAGATGCTTCAAATTTTGTCGCACTTGTAATGATAAGAAAACGCTAATATGATATTACACTCGTACTTGAAATCCTTGCGGACACGGCCCGTTTATGTTTGACCGTTTGTAGGTGGTTATCAATATCAGTTTTTCCACTATTCGAAATACAATAGAAAATACACTTCTGCATTTTAAACATTCCACCTCACTATTGCGATCACGATATATTTTTATGAATGTATATTTCAATTTCAACTCGTCATTGAAGCCCCACTTACGTCGTTTTGTTACGTTAAATTTTAACTTTTAACTTAAAAGTACACTCATATTTTTGACAAAATTTTGAATTTTGTTTTCTTTCACTTATTTGACGTTAGATTAATTTGGACAGGTGTAAATAAGTTGCAGGGAAATGGGTAAATCTGTACTGGTTTTATTTTACAACTGACCAGGACCAATGCCAAAAAAACCAGTACGAATGGTCACCTTACCATAGCTTGTGACGTCCGAATATCAACAAACAAATTCGACAAATGTACAGCAGAGTCAGTTGCATCTAGCGCAGTACTATGTGACCGTACATAAGACGCCAACAGTAGTCTTTTTGCAAATTTATGCAGCTAGTTTACCGACCAATATTAAAATTCAGAACGCTGTGCTAACAAATGTGATTTTATAGAGGCAAACGCAGCAACAATCTTAGTCTCAACCGCAGCCTCAAATTCAATCACAGTCACAACCCCAAATGCAACAGCTGCCGCCGCAGGATTAGCAAATACCACAGCAGACGCTGTCAGGCTTAGCTAATACAACTGGCTCAGACAATTCAGCAACAACCCATACAACAACCTCAACGTCTTCAACAACAGCACTTGCAACAACAATCGTAGCCACTTCAACAACATATCGCAACAAGCGTCAATAATAACAAGCCGCAATAAGCAGCAAAAACAAGGAGCCGCAACAAGCAGCAGTCAACAATATTCTACAACAAGCAACAACAATAACAATAAGCAGTAACAAGCAGTAACTACATCAACATGCTACAACAAGCAGCAGCAACAATAATAAGCCGGAATAAGCAGCAACAAATATCAAACAACCCGCTGCAATAAGCACATTGCGCTTTCCATTTTGCACTTTACACTTTGCCATTTGCAATAAGCACCAAGCAATAATCAATTAGCAATTAGCATTAGCAATTAGTAATGAGCAACAAGCTGGAAGCAACAAGCACATTGCGCTTTGCACTTTGAACTTTGCACTAAGCAACAAGCAATTAGCAATTCGAAATTAGAAATTAGCAATTAGCAATTATTAATTAACAATAAGCAACTAGCAATTAGCAATGAGCAACAAGCAACAAGCAATAAGCAACAAGCTCTAAAAAACAAGCAACAAGGTAAGCTAATGCAAAATTATAATCTATCCTCATAACTCTGTATTTCGGAGGTGGAGTGATGTAGTGTACTCGTGACTACAGGGTATACTGTAGTGTATTAGCACACTATAATCACGTAGACTTGGGTTAAAATTGTTTTGTTTTCATTTGTGTTAATAAAATTTTAATAAGTTAGTTGAATAGTTCATTCAACTCGATAACTTAACGAAATGTAAATATTTTGTGAGGGGCTGAACTTTGTTAAATAAGAGTTTGGTTTAAAAGTTAAAAAGTTATTTAATTTAAATTAATAAAAATTTTATTGGAACTTTTATAGCGTCATATGGTAAATTGATAACAAGTGAATTACTCTAGTCTGACTTTACTCAGACTAAAGGTTTCTAGTTTCAAGTGAGAGAAGAGGATCTAATTAAAGAATCCCATATACATAATTTTTCTTATAATGATAATTTTTCGTACTACTTATTCTATGTGCAAAATTGTTCCATCTAAGCAGTTATCAAACGTGTGATATTATCAATTCCTATAATGTAAGGAATGTGAATTCCTTCGGATGACTTGCAATAGTGTACTCTTGTCTAGAAGTGCTTTGCTATGCACTGTGACTGTGTATATTCTTAGCTTGGATATAGATTATGTATTTTAGTATTAAGAATGATATCAATACTTCAGATTTGAGAAACAATTCTCATTCTGGTGGTAAAGATAATAAAGACGATTTTAAAAATAATATATTTTGGTTAGTAATTACTAATGCTAATCCAAGTAACGCGATCTTTTCTAACAGGATTTTATATGAGGATCCATTTTTAACCTAACGAACGACTTACATGCACTGGCAATAGACACCCAAGTCTGAGTTGAGTGATGGAATTAAAATGAAAATATAAATGGACAATATTTTCAAAGAAAATCCATATAAATCCATTTAAACTATTCAACCACGAACTTATCAAATGGCGACCCTGTAAAATATGAACCTGAAGACTGCGTACGTACATACGCCGCTGACTGAGGGTCTGAAGACAGCGAGCTTTAACATGATGAAGAAAATCAATCCAGGGGAATGCATGGTGCTTAAAGACACGAGGTACTTCAGAGAAATGCTGATGAAGTCAAAAGGTTCGTATTATTCTGTAATTATTAGATGTTTTATACCGCAATTTTCGAATATAGCGCGACTACTGAACAAACTAACAAAAAAGAACATACTTTTTACGTAGACGTTTGAATGTAAAATAGCTTTACTAAATTACGAAAATTATTAATAAGATCCAATATCCCAATTTTAATAAACAATTCATAATTACAACTAATGCCTCAAATTATGCCGTGGGAGAAATTTTCAAAGACATTCCCGTAGCATACGCTAGCAGATTAATGAATAAATATGCACTAAGCAAGGCAATTATAGAAAAGTACTGTTAGGTATATCAGGTGTATAAGCTTAAATTCGCTGTTTGGTCATAGATGGCGTGAGTGAGCGTATTTAGCTACCATGGGTACGTCATACTTCTTTTATGAGTTTGACATCTGTCAACACTATTCAGTGCACATTGTCAGTAATTTCGTACAACAACATACATTTTTCCTTTGGTAATCATGTCTAGTTTTGTTTCAGAAAAAGAGCATATGCGGGAAGCTCTGCTTTTCTGCTTCAATTTGAAGAAATCGGCTGCCGAATCGCATCGAATGCTTATGGAGGCCTATAGTGACGGTGCTTTACCGAAAACAACGTGCCGAGATTAGTTTCGTTGGTTCAATGACATTAATTTTGACCTGTGGGACAAGAAGCGTGAAAATCGGCCTAGGAAGGTTGAGGACCATTAATTGCAGGCTCTTTTGGACGAAGACGATACGCAATCGTATAAAATGCTCGCGGAGCAATTGGGTGTTACTCAACCAGCCATTTCCATACGTCTGCGTGCCATGGGGAAGATTGAAAAGATCGGAAAATGGGTGCCGCATGAATTGAACGATAGGCAGATGGAGCGATGCAAAAACACATGCGAAATCTTGCTCCCCAGACAAGAAAGAAAGTCGTTCCCGCGTCGAATTGTGACAGGTGATGAAAAGTGGATATATTTCAAGAATCCTAAACGTAAGAAATCGTGGGTTGATCTCGGCCAACCATCAACATCTTCCCCAAGACCAAATCGCTTCGGACGGAAGACGATGCTGTGCGTTTGGTGGGATCAGCATGGTATCGTGCTGATCCCACCAACTACTATAAGATGTTGAAACCTGGTGAAACTGTCAAAGCCCACCGCTACCACCAACAACTGATCAAATTGCACCGTGCTCTGCGTAAAAAAAGGACGGATTATCTACAAAGACATGACAAGCTGATTTTCTTCCACGATAACGCAGCATCGCATACGTCAACAATGGTCACAAACTACTTGGAGACACTCAACTGAGAGGTGCTACCCCACCCCGCTTCTTCACCAGACCTGGCCCCCCTTCGACTACCACCTGTTTTCGTCGATGGGCCACACGCTCGCTGAGCAGCACTTCGATTCTTACGAAGACGTCCGAAAATTGCTTGATGAGGGGTTTGGCTCGAAAGAGAAGGAATTTTTTTGGCGTGGTATCCACAAATTGCCTGAGAGATGGGGAGAATGTGTAGCTAGCGAGAGCAAGTACTTTGAATAAATTTGTTTTTCTTTCCTATCATCGTCCTCCAAATAATAACCTATCATCGTCCACTAGTGAGCTTATTTCACTAGTGGACGATGATAGGTTATTATGTAGTAATAACTGATTTTTTCTGATATATATGTTTACTTAAGCGAAAGTCAACATACATGCTTACTATTAATGACTGGCTAATTGCAACCATCATATTTACGAAAGATACAATAGACGCTGGGATAAGTCATCGTGTTTGCAAAACGTTCTTCTAAAATGCGAGATATTCTGTAAGTCGAACATGATAAGGTTTCATGGGGAAGACTTTTGGTTCGACTAATGGGGTATTTTGACAACGTAAAATAGAGACAGGGGGAGTATTAAAATTAGAAGGATGCAAAACTTGGTCTCAATCATGACGATATAAAAGTGCAATGGAAAGGGTATTAAAATTAAGATTATTTAAATTTGCGTTTTTATTAGCCTTTATAAAGTATGAAATGGTGAGGGTATTGAAATTGGGATTATTGAAAGTTGCGTCATTGAAGTATGAGATTTCCACTTGGTCGCCGTAGTCGGGTTCGAAATAAAATGACGAGAATTGGTGGTTTGTCGGTTGATCGTAGGACTATGACTGAAATTATGTCGGGTGCTGGTGTTGTTGCTCTCAACCTTCTGCCGGCTTTCTGACGAACATCTAGATAACATGGTTTGACAGTATTTTTGGTACTCGTAATCTTGGTAGTTGTCGCAATTCCAGTATAGTGGAATAGGCTTTTTGACAGATCCGACTGCTTCTACCTATGGTATAGATTCGACGCTTCATATCCTGGAGACTTATCCAGCAACAAACCATTATTCCATCTCGTTTTCGATACAATCGGTATAGGAAGAGTATGGAGTTAAAAATTATTCGTTCAATATTTAATATTTTCTGTTCGATTTAATCCTAACTGACCTCTTATAAAAGGTGACAAGCCGACTCCTATTATATTCACAAATTTCCACCCTCGAATTGGGATCAATAACTAATTTCGCAGATCCACCATTGCCAAATAATATTTCGAAAACTTTTCCTTTGGCCTTTGCTGTCTTAAATAGAGTTCACTTTCTATATCTCTGAATCGATCCATAATAATGTTTTAATGTCCGACCAGCTCGGGTAAGTTTTTGCCCGTAATCTCGTCCAATACTAGTTGCAGACTGTTTCGATTGTAATAAATAGAATGTTTCTATCGTTAAGTGTTTCTATCGTAATAAATAGAATGTTTCTATCGAAGACTGTTTCTATCGTTAAGTGTTTCTATCGTAATAAGTTCTCCAATTCTTTATTGGCCTGGCTGAGCGTCTGCTGCTGGTATCTCGGGTGTTAGCATTTTAGAACTTTGATTGTTTTCGAAATTTTAAAAATATTGCCATGGAGCCAAACGAAGCCTGCCAAAAGTGAGGCGTAACCCGTATGTGAAGGAAAATTGAAAAGTCTCTGAACGCATTCTCGTTCTGGAATAAGGAGATTCTCGACTGAACAGGCTTGATGCAATCATTCGATATGCCTATAAGGATGCGGTTCGTCTACCAGTTCCAACCGCAAGTCTTCCAGAAAGATTATTGATCCTAATACTGGGGCAGAATATCCCTGGGTCTGTTTGGCTCTTTGTCGGGTATTTCGTATTTTAGATTTTGTGCCACGATATGAATAATATTGTTCCATAATAACTAGTTTCCAGCACAAAGGACAGGTTGTATTTTTTTTTAACCATTTGATCACACATATAATATGTAACAGATGTTGACATGGCGTAAGGTATGGTTCTGTTTCAATAGTTTAGGTCTTCTCCCTGACATACCGCCCATTGATATCGCTCAGAGATGGCCGATGGTACAGTTTCCAGTGGTGATCGAAGCATGTTAGTTTGCTAACGGTTAAGCAAACTTTAAATGAACGAAAGTAGTTTAGTTAAAAGGAATGGAGCCCGATGTTATAAATAGTTTTAAAAAAATGTTTATGGTACAAATATGCAGTAGACAAACCAATAACAAAAGCCTAAAAATATACTGATAGCCAAAGCTTAAAAACAAATATATATATATACATTGTAGTAATGATAGAATGGAACCCGCTATCAAAATTATTTAGGGAATGATATCCGATATTAAATAAAAAAAATAGAGAAAATATAACCCGATAACACACAAGCAAATATATATACATATATACCCATGAAAAAATGGATATAACGAATTATACTCGAAATAGCAAGGGGATGTCTGTATTTTAATTTGATATATCCTGGTCTTAGATTCTTACCAGAGACATATATGTAAAGAACAAAATGTTTTAATTTGATAAATATATTAATTTCAAATAATTACCGATTCAGTTTAACTTCATTTAGCTTCCGTTTTCTTTCATTTTCTTTTGGATCTTTCTATTTAAGTCCCGTGGTAGATTGTTGGATTAGTTATTTACAGTATAAAAATATTACCTATTTGTACTTCATCGAAATTTAAAGAATATGTTACAATTAAACTTTGAATTCGTAAATGATTATTATTGTATATAAAGAACTTACTCGCTCCCCTATATCCATGAGTCTCGATCGCCGCACCATTCATAAGCTGTGCAGCAAGTCATCGTGGCATCTTTGTCTCTCTCTCTCTCGCTCTCTCTCTCTATCTCCGGCTAACTCTCTCTCTCTCTTTCCCTCTCTCTTCTCTCCTCTTTCCACTCTCCTATCTATCACTATCTCTCTCTCTCTCTCTATTTATGTAGAAACTCATATATCCAAACGATTAACCTGCAACACTTCATTTAAATCGGGCGTGAAAGTTATTCCATTACCTAGCCTTAGTTAATGAGCAGCTAAATCATTTAATTATTTTTTTAAATTCGAAATTTTTATAATTATTTGATACCCTTTATCATGCTTTTGGTACTTTTTGATTATTTTTTTAAAATATAGTTCATGTGTATTTCGTTTTTCATCTAATTACTTAATATTTCTATATCTATAATATAAAGATACGTACATATAAATATATATATATATATATATATATATATATATATATATATATATATATATATATATATATATATATATATATGTATATATATGGTATGTATATATATGGTATATATATATATGTATACATATTTATATATATTTACCATGTAGCTATACATATGTATACATGTTTGTAGCTAGATTAACTATTTTAAAACTAATATGTCACTTAATTTATTTTTACCTCAAAATAAATGAAAATTTGTTACTTCACAAACTCTACCATTTTTCCCACTTTAAAATTTTTGTAAAATATTCATAAATTGTTTCCATTCTTATTTATTTTTGAGAACAAAATGAAAAGAATTTTTTATTTTTACAGAAAAAATATATAGATTCAGTTAGCTTATCCTGTGGTCTTAATATTGTGTTCAGTACTCTTTATAATTTATACCAATTCAAACGAAAATTCATAGTTAATTTTTATTTTTAACTTAAACGTATTTATAATGTTGATTTTAAATTTCCTTTATTACTTTTTATTCCGTTATTTATTTTTATTTCATTCTCCATATATGTTCGTCATTTTGTTTTTAGGTCTATGCTATACAGTTATATAAAACTAAAATTAAATCATTTTTCCTTTTAAAAAAAATTATGATACTACCATATGTTTTGTTCTTCTCTCTTTTTCAGACTTTTTCTTCTCTTATTTTCCACTGTTTATGTACATGCATGCCTGGCTACAATCGCGTGACTATAATTTCTTTTTATTCTTTCTTCAGGTGCAGTTCTTTTCTTATCGTCTTTCGTTTAAATATATCTTACCGTGTATATTAGTTCTTAAAGGTGTAAATATATATATATACTAGCTGACCCGGTAAACGTTGTTTTGCCATATAAATAATTTCCTAGTCATTTCTAGTGTAGACACAAAATAGCTTACTTATTGTAAGTATGTATGTATGTTAGAATATGTATATTGTATGTATGTAAGAATGTGGTATATGCGTGAAATAAGCATGGAGCGCTGTGAACGATGAGGGAATATAAAAATAACAAAAGGCAAACATTATTTTTAAGTTATTATAATTTATTCCTTAAAATTATATATCATTAATTAAACAATTACGACAGTAACACTATTAAACAATATCAATCTCTTAATGCTATAGCGTGAACAATATTTTTTGTTAGTCCATCTCTAGCTAACACAAACAAACTGGATAGTTTACCCACTCGAGAGCATGCCACGTATAATTGTCCGTGTGAAAAACATGGTGTTCTCAAATCTAATCCACAAACAGACATCGTTTGACCTTGGGATTTGTTGATAGTCATTGCAAATGCCAATCTAATCGGAAACTGAATACGTTTGAATTGAATTGGCACATCTGTAGGTATAATAGGAATCCGTGGTATGAGTATATTTTCACCTCTGAACTTGCCATTTAAAATTCTGGCTTCGATCACGTTTTTCATTAATTTTTGAATGACTAATCGCGTACCGTTGCACAGCCGGGGCGGGTTCAAATTACGAAGCAAGATAATTGGAGATCCAACCTTTAATTGTAAATTATGCGGTGGCATGCCTGGCAAATCCAGTGAGTTCAAAAACTCTGTGGGAAAATTTACTGCTTCGCTGTCGTCGCAAACTGTATCAATAGATTTATATGATACCAAGTTCCCTGGCAACAACATTTGTATCTTCAGATTTAAATTGTCAACGTCTACATTTTTTGCCACTAAAATCGCTCTTTCTGCAAGCCACTCATGATTTATGTACTGTGTGTGTACATCGGGAAATATTTGCTCAATGAGAGTATCTTGCGAATCAGCGATTGTGCAGAAATCGGTCGGTAATTTTACGTATCCAGTTTCATCTATAGCAACTTTTCCATCACCGATATCTAAGAGTTGTTTTGAAAATGTTTCAGCGGATGGATCTTGAAGCATTTGAACGCGCATATTTATTTTTAGCTGTAATTTTTCAACATTACGCCACAATGGAGATGATTTTAAGCAAGCGTTGATCTCATCAGCGTATGTTGAACGTGGAATGACTGGAAGTGTTTGTCTGAAATCACCTGAAAGGACCAACAGAGTTCCGCCAAATAGTTTGTCACTGTTTTTAATATCTTTCAATGTCCTGTTCAACGCCTCAAGTGAATGTTTGTGTGCCATAGTACATTCATCCCAAATAATAATTTTACACCGTTTCAGCACAGTGGCCATGGACGATTGTTTCTTAATGTTGCATACTGCGTCAGGGTTATTCTGAATATTTAGTTGCAGCTTAAATACTGAATGAGCTGTTCTACCTCCATCCAATAAAGTTGCTGCAATGCCCGATGATGCAACGGCCAATGCGATGCCATTATTTGATCGTATTTCAGCAAGAATTAGCGAAATAACGAATGTTTTGCCAGTTCCACCCGGTGCATCCAAAAAGAAGAACCCACCTTGTCCAGCTGAAACTGCGAGCATAATGCGATCATAAATGGTTCTTTGTTCCTCATTCATTAGTGGGACATTGCGGGCAACAATCGCTGCCATTTCTACAGTACTGTACTGCAGTTCACGATTCATTTCAGTATTCATTAAATCAGATGCAGTTCGATTTGGCGAATTCATACCGAAATTACTAAGTGGTAAGTTGGCAATGACAATGCAAAGATCCTCAATAGCAATCAATGCTTCATTGTACATTTCGTCGCTGAATGTTATGGTTAGATCGTGGCACCGTATACGATGTTGATGCAATATATCATCAGTCATTGAATCTTTGTGATTTTCCCATAATATCTGTGCTCGGGCTGGGAAACATGTAGTTAACACTATAGCGAATAGTAGACGAATTTGTATTGCTGTACAGTTCAATGCAGCTTCAGCAAGCATGCATTCCCACTGGTTGTTGTCTTCCAGCAAGCCGAGTGCAAGGCATGCATCTTTATACGTTGGATATTGTTGCCCATTCACTTTACGTATATCTTGAAATGATAATGGGCCAGTAACATTAACCAACAACAGTCGAAGATAAAAGCACTCAGTGTGTCTTGGATTGACTGTAAATAATCGCCCCAAGGCGTTTGATTTAAATAAATTGAGACATGCAGCAACTGGTGAGCCTTGCTTGCGGGGCATCCATGTTTTTGTTTGAGTCCATGTGAAATAGCGTGGTACTTGTGAATAGAGTAATGTTCGTGCAAAGGCACCAAAATCATCCGCACGATTACACAATTCAAAAAATGCAGTGAGTGTAGTTTTAGGTGGATTTATTGCACGATCAATCGCTGTCTCGTTCGTGAAAAATACACGCTGACCGTTTTCAAGATGGATGGCTAACTGAACAACTGCTGGATCCCGTTCATGAATTGGAAAACCAAAGATACGCCAAGCAGCTTCATTGGAGCTGATGTACCGACCAATTTGGTAGAGCGTTATTTCATCGTTTTTATTCATTGGAGGAGCATTCACATTAGTATTTTCCACTCTAAACACAGCCATATCACTGCCTTTATGGACATACTTGCAAATGTATTTGATGCTCTTCACAGAACTGCAGAACTCAACATTAATATGAGCATTATATGTCTTGCTCAGCAGAGGCGAATATGGCACCACCCAACGATTGTCAATATCAATGTCTGTGTTGATGATATTTTTAATAAATGATTGTCCGCCATTTTCAGGATTTCTTCGACGATATATTGGGTATCCGTCGACATTTGTGACCGTATCATTGGTAAAATCTTTAGGGAAATTTTTAGTACATTTTCCATCAGCCATGCAAGGCGATGAACTATTAAGAGTACCACATGGACCATGAATCATGTTTGTTGTAACAATATCAAACAGCAGTTGGTCAGTGGATGGATCTGGAATTTCAGCAGAAATGATACTATCGATTTCTTCAGGACGGATTTTGTCGATGAACCAAACCAAAATGTGTGCATGAGGTAATCCTCGCTTTTGCCACTCAACCGAATACATCCAGCAACGTGTGGGACCGAATACATGTGATTTAGTAATGAAACTTATTAAAGACTTCAACTTTTGTCTGAACACACGTGCTGTAATGTCATGGCGATGTATTGCATTTTGGCCAGGCAGTAGCAAAGATGTAATCTCTGGCCATTTTGGATTACATGTGAACGTGATAAATAAACATGGTCGTCCATATTCGCGCACGAAAGTCAGAGCATCCTGTATATATTCTTGCATATGACGTGGACTGCCTACGTACGATGATGGTAAAATGACATGGTTACCAATTTCGGCGACGTCGGCGTTGTTGTTGATAGCGTCTCGCAAATGAATGTACTCTTCCGCGCGCAGCTTTTGTTGATTATATCGTAAGTATCGTAGTCGTTCGCTCTCAATCTTCGCGTACATGTCGACCATGAATTGTTGACAAAGCTCACGACATCGTAAAATGACGTTGTCCAGGCCACGTCTAATCATTAATCGGTACGCATAATAATCCTTTGAGCTAACGTTCTTGTTTGTTTCAGCTCCTGTAATTTATTCATAAAAATTAATTTAAATTTATTACGTTCAATAATTTAATTGTTTTGTTAAATGATTAATGATCAAATTAATAATCAATGAAGTACCTGATACGGGATCTCGTTGTTTTATGTTTATGCAATATCCGTCTTGTCCCTTCCAAAATATTAGCGGATATTGGAGAGCGTCATATGAACGATGTGTGTCAGCAATGAACTGAAGATTATTATTTCTTCTACGAATCACAATTTCTCGTGCAGCTGTACAATCGCCAACCATGATTCCAGCAACATCATCAACAACGGGTGCATTGAATCTACGAATATGCTCTCCAGCTGGTGTTTTATCAGGATTAATGACGATAGCGTGATTATCGCTTTGTAATTGGTGCATATGTGATTTGAATATTTTCAACAACTCGTTGTGCTCGTTCAAAAGAGCATCTAGCTCACTGACGATGCGCCTGGCATAAAGTGAATCAAGGTTATTATAATCACAACGTGCATTCACGCTATTGGCAAGTGCGTTTCCGGAATCCTCGCCGCCCATAAAGTAGATTTGTAAAAATTTATGTGGTTCGTTTGGCATTGGCAGCAGTGAGCCCATTTTATGATAAACTTGGCCTCTGATTTTGAATGTAGAATTGAATTGTTGAGCATTTGCATTAGTATTTCGAACTATTTCTGTTGCACCGAACGATGTCATTTGAAAGCATGAATTGAATCTTCGAATTGACTTCAAGAGCACGTTAGAATCTGGATCCGTGCCGATAAGTAAGCCGTTCAATGGTTCAGGTGGTGTTTCAATTTCAGGTAGTTGCACTTTTCCTGACGCGCAACACATCCCAGCTGGCTCATTTTTGAATTTTAGAGCATGACAATGCGGACATTCCTTGTCCATAGCACCAATTACCACTTTTGAATGAGCATAATATTCAATATCGGGCTCATACTGGAATGCTAGACGCAGGAACGAATCAGATATAAATGCTCGATGTACCTGTTGTCGTTGTTGGTCATTTGTTCTTCCTCTATTGACTGTGAAACGGCGTGATTGTCGTTGTTCTAATCTTCTGACTTCATTGCGTTCAGCTCGTGTATCGTCTGGCTCTTCTTGATGCAATTGCGCCATTCTGACACGTGCATCAGTATTTTGTTGCTGGATTTCTTCTTCGTTTCTTTCGGATCTTCTATTTCGCAAGTTTCGAGACTTACTTGTATTACGGCTCAAATCAGCCCCTTTGCGTTTTCTTGGCATTGCTCACTGTACAAAACACACATAAATAGAATTATTGAAATTACTTAATGATGAAAAATGTTAAAAGTATAATTAGGGCCAGGATTTTTGCCACAGTTTTGAAATGATTAGTTTTAATTTATGAAAGTTTAACAAAAATATAAGTTTTATGGAAAAATTTTTCAAACAAAAGTAAAAAATTAAATTTTATGAAAACATTGTCTCTTATAATTTTTTCATACAACCAATATTTCCATTGACATTTCAAAATAAAGATTCATAATGATTGAATTTTTGGAAACTATGAAAATCTTAATTGTTCAATTACATTTTTTTAATAAAATTAAATTAAAATTACATTTTCATAAGATCAACAACATTTTCGATATAAATAAAAAAAAGTATACTTACAACACAAAATCCGTTGTTATTGGAAGCTCGTGTCACGTGTTGAGTACTTTTGTGGTTATAAAATCACTTGATAAACTAATCGTGCAAAATACACTCAAAATTGATAATTTAATTATTATTGATAAAATAGGAATGATTAAAAGTTTATATGAGAGTTACACTGAGATAGCAAAATGATAATTGTCAACGTTACTACTACACTTGATGTATAAACAATAATGATGGCCGACAACTTTCTAGGGAGTGAGAAAGAAAGGAGACCGGCACACTGAGATAGCAAAATAATAATTGTCAACGTTACTACTACACTTGATGTATAAACAATAATGATGGCCGACAACTGTGTAGGGAGTGAGAAATAAAGGAGACCGGCTTCGTTCTCATCCCTACTCCGTGAATTAAAATTTTCATAAGATCAACAACATTTTCGATATAAATAAAAAAAATTATACTTACAACACAAAATCCGTTGTTATTGGAAGCTCGTGTCACGTGTTGAGTACTTTTGTGGTTATAAAATCACTTGATAAACTAATCGTGCAAAATACACTCAAAATTGATAATTTAATTATTATTGATAAAATAGGAATGATTAAAAGTTTATATGAGAGTTACACTGAGATAGCAAAATAATAATTGTCAACGTTACTACTACACTTGATGTATAAACAATAATGATTGCCGACAACTATGTAGGGAGTTAGAAAGAAAGGAGACCGGCACACTGAGATAGCAAAATAATAATTGTCAACGTTACTTCTACACTTGATGTATAAACAATAATGATGGCCGACAACTGTGTAGGGAGTGAGAAAGAAAGGAGACCGGCACACTGAGATAGCAAAATAATAATTTTCAACGTTACTACTACACTTGATGTATAAACAATAATGATGGCCGACAACTGTGTAGGGAGTGAGAAAGAAAGGAGACCGGCTTCGTTCTCATCCCTACTCCGTGAATTAAGATTTTCATAAGATCAACAACATTTTCGATATAAATAAAAAAAAGTATACTTACAACACAAAATCCGTTGTTATTGGAAGCTCGTGTCACGTGTTGAGTACTTTTGTGGTTATAAAATCACTTGATAAACTAATCGTGCAAAATACACTCAAAATTGATAATATAATTATTATTGATAAAATAGGAATGATTAAAAGTTTATATGAGAGTTACACTGAGATAGCAAAATGATAATTGTCAACGTTACTACTACACTTGATGTATAAACAATAATGATGGCCGACAACTGTGTAGGGAGTGAGAAAGAAAGGAGACCGGCACACTGAGATAGCAAAATAATAATTGTCAACGTTACTACTACACTTGATGTATAAACAATAATGATGGCCGACAACTGTGTAGGGAGTGAGAAAGAAAGGAGACCGGCTTCGTTCTCATCCCTACTCCTTGCTGTTTACTGGGTCAGAAGTGACACCTGAAGACATCTGGCGAGGTTAACTAATTAAATGACGATTGATCAGTTTTCGACCGGAGATAAAAAATGATTAAATTACTAAAATGGCTATTAAAAAATGAGGGTTGATCGTTGAAGGGTAAAAATTAAGGATTGTATGTATTTTTGTATGTTGTATCATAAAAAAATAGAAACTAAAAATTTTGTCTAAAAAATAAAAAAAAAAATTCAGGGGTGGACTACCCCTAACATTTAGGGGGATGAAAAATAGATGTTGGCCGATTCTCAGACCTACTCAATACGCTTACAAAATTTCATGAGAATCGGTCAAGCCGTTTCGGAGGAGTATGGGAACGAAAACTGTGACACGAGAATTTTATATATTAGATATATATATAATTTTTTTTTCTTTTTTGTGTGAAGATTACCTGGTGTTTTAAAATTTATTTAACTTAAACTGAAAGAAAAAAAATGTATTGTAAAATTAACTGATTTTAAATTTAAATGAAATAATTTTTTAGGAAAAATATGTATTCTAAAGTGTAACTGATTTTTAATTTAAATAAGTTTTAGAAAAATTATGTATTGAAAAGAGCAACTGATTTTAAATTAAAATGAAATAATTTTTCAGAAAAAATATGTATTGTAAAGAGTAACTCATTTTTTAATTTAAATGAAATAATTTTTCAGAAAAAATATGTATTTTAAAGAGTAACTGATTTTGAATGCATGGTAAATGAAATAATTTTTCAGAAATAAATATGTATTGTTAAAAGTAACTTATTTTCAACTTTAAATGAAATAATTTTGTAGGGAAAATGAATAGGTAAAGATTAGATGTTGCTTTCAATTTTAATTAAACGAACTTTATGAAACCAAACTTATATCGTAATATAGAAAATATATATGTTTATTAGAGATAAGGTAATTAAATTTTTTTTTCGATCTTAGGATCAAAATGAACGATGGTCAAATATTACCATATTGGACCATCGTTCATTTTAAATAAAGCGGCACTCCTAAATTATTTGGTCGCGGAGTGCAAAAAGGCAATTTGGGGAAAAGCTAGGGAGAGAAGGGCCGTCTAAGTCTCTCGCACCAACGTCGACGGTCCACTTCAACTCTGTTTATACTTTTCCTTTTTGAACCTCTCGTTTACTTTTCTCCGTTATCTCCAGTATATTCTGTCATGATTTTTTCTGGTAATTGTGTATGTGGGAGCACATCTCTGCAAAATGTAGCTCCCGCTCCCAATCTCCGCATAAAGCTAGCGACACGAATGCCTAGCAGAATAATGTGCTCTCTAAGTATGGTCGTCATTGGCCATGCTCCTATAGAACTTCACGTTCAACAAATTTTATTTTTATATAAATTTTTATACCTTCCCCTGCCCATCCAACACCGTAAAATTCTGCGCACATATCATAAAAGATATATTCGGCCAAAAATATCGAGAAGTAATGAGTATGTGAGTCGACCGAATACTGGGATGTGGTAAATTATGAAGGTTGTGAAATACTGCTCGACAAAGAGGTGACAGAACTTGTTTCTTACTTTCAAAGTTTCACAATACATACCTGGAAATAATAAATTTTTCAGCTTGTATTTTGAATTATTAGGCGTTTTACTAAATTTTTCAAATCCATACATAAGTTGGCAGTGGATGACATTTCAAAATCGGAAGGATGTGACAAACAATCGGCAACTACGTTATGCTTGCCACGTACGAATTAAATATTTTGTGTGAACTGCGAAATTAAATCCAAGAGTCCTACCTACCGTGCACTTTTTTTGTTTCTTATTCGATACGAGGGTCGTTCAATAAGTCCTCAGAAAAAGATGGAAAAAAACTTTTTTTTAAAAAAAAATTTTTATCTCTTTTTAGTTCCAACATAATCTACACTTTTCCAACCATTTCAACATAATCTACACTTTTCCAACCGTTTTTCCAAAATTTTTATCCCGTCCAAAAAATAGGATTTCGGAAGTTCTGCAAAATACTCATCCGTTTAGCAATGACGTCCTCGTTGGAAGTGAACCGTCGTCCGCCAAGCCATTTCTTCAGATTGCGGAAAAGAAAATAGTCACTCGGGGCCAAATCTGGTGAATAAGCGGGATGCTGCAACAATTCCATTCTCAATTCCACAATTTTGGGCATGGAAACAGCGCAGGTGTGCACACGCGCATTGTCCTGATGCAAGAGGATTTTTTTCTTCTTTAGATGGGGGCGTTTCTCTTTGATTTCCTCGCTCAACCGTTGCAATAACGACGCGTAATACGCTCCTGTTATTGTTTTTCCTTTTTCCAAGTAGTCGATAAAAATGATGCCCTGCGAATTCCAAAAGACCGTGGCCATCACCTTGCCGGCCGATGGCACAGTTTTTGCCTTCTTCGGAGCCCGTTCACCCTTGAAAATCCACTGTGATGACTGTCTCTTCGTTTCTGGAGTGTAGTAGTGTATCCAGGTTTCGTCCACAGTGACATATCGACGAAGGAATTCGGCAGGATTGCGATGAAAGAGTCCCAACATAGCCTCAGAGTCCACTACACGATTGCGCTTATTCTCCTCTGAGAGCAAACGCGGCACCCATCTTGCCGAAAAAATTTTCACAGACAATTTTTCATGCAAAATTGAAGCGACTGTACCTTGTGATATGCCCGTGGCCTCAACTAATTCGCGCACTTTAATTCGCCGATCGTTCAAAATCAGATCGTGGATTTTGTCGACGATTTCAGGAGTAGACACCTCAACTGGGCGTCCTGAACGATGTTCATCTTTTGTGGATGAACGGCCACGTTTAAATTCATTCACCCAATTGTAAACCGTCGCAAATACAGGTGCAGATGTGCCATGAACTGCATCCAACTCGGCTTTGATTTCTTTCGGGCTTAAGCCTTTCAAATGGCTTTTTTCCATTGTTATGCACAAATAAATGTCGTTAACTTTAATCGACGATAGAAATTGACCTACACTATGGATCGAGCTGAAATTTTGACAGCTTTCCTGTCGATAATGCTACTTACAAAAAAAATCTTTACCGACACTACGAGCGCAATTTTTTGGATTTTCTAAGGACTTATTGAACGACCCTCGTACTTTGCAATAGATTCGGATCATTTATTTAAATGTCGTGAAATATTTCACATAAATAGGTAAAATTATATTTTACACTTAATATAGATTTTAAAGTTTTAATGTTCAACTGCGTTTTTTCAGTTGTCCATATTTTATTGATACTACAATAGCAAAAACACGTTCTGTTGCTCCATTTGTTTCCTCTTGAAGAGGAAGAGGAAGAGGAAGAGGAATTCTACAATTTTCAAAATATTTTGATAAGGAATATTATTCTGTTTAAAATGAAAAATAACTCCGTCCATTTTTTGTCTGTTTCCATATTTGCAGACAACCAACATTTAATTTTTTCATCAAAAAGATCATTTTCGCAAATATTATTTTTCGGAAAATGGTTACTAATATATTCAAACGATTTTTCCACATATTCTCATAAAATCTCCTTTTTTAATGTCACCCAATGAAAATTTTTAATATCTTCGAATTGAACTGTCCATTTTTCAAGATATTCCAAGCAGTTATTGTAAAAAATTTTGACATGTTTCAGAAAATCAGGTTGTTTAATGGCACCTTATTCTTCCAATCTAGTGATGTCTTTTCGAATAATTAAAGGAATGTATTCGTTATCAATTCTTTCTCGTAATTTTGTTTTTAAATTATTGATTTCATTTGACACTTCCGTAATTGAAATTTTGTCCCCTTCAATAACTTTCACAGCATTGTGAAATAATGTAGCTTGGTTGTGGATGAACTGAAGCCAAGTTTGTGATGTGTCATTTTCAAAAAAGAGCTGCAATATTCTTAGACATTTATCTTGTGATAAAAAGTATAATTTTAATGGTTCGAATATTTTTAAAATATTTTCTACAGCTGGTAAAAGAGCTAGCCATCGTGTTTTGCGGTAACCAAGAATTTTTTTAATTTCGATTTCTGCGCTTTCACAAAAATCCTTTAAACTTTCAACAAGCACAGTATATATATAAAAATACGAATAAATTTTTGAAATAATATTTTCAACATCAACTGGAAGTAAGTCAGATGCTGTTTGAATAGTATTATGTAGAATGTGCGCTGCACAACCTACTCCAATAATTTTTTGGTTCAAATGTTCGTTAAGTTTCGTGAAAACGTTATTGATGCCTCTTCTAGCTTTTCCACCAAAATTTGCGTTAGTGTTATCCGCACAATAGGCAATAATTTTATTGTTCAAATTATTCTTTTCTAAAATAGTACTAATTGAATCAAAAATTATTTGTGAAGTTTCACCCGGCAATGAAACAAAATCTAATATTCTAATTTTAATTCCTGTTTCTGGATCAAAAATCTAACAATTGTGGGAAATAATTTTATATCTTTGTGGTTGGAAGCATCAGAATATATGGATATAAATGCGCATTTTTCTAATTCTTTCTGCAATTTTGAAACGAATATGGTGAAAAAACACTACAAATAATTGCTTCGGTTTTCGTCCTTGCGCATGCAAATTTTTTGTCATATAATGTTTTGATCATTTGCGACGTACAATCCATTGATCTGAAACTTTGATTGTGGTTTATGATGTGGAAAGCAAATTCCTAGCTTTGGCAACACGGAAAAACAGCTAATAAGGACGAAAACCGAAGCAATTATTTGTAGTGTTTTTTCACCATATTCGTTTCAAAATTGCAGAAAGAATTAGAAAAATGCGCATTTATATCCATATATTCTGATGCTTCCAACCACAAAGATATAAAATTATTTCCCACAATTGTTAGATTTTTGATCCAGAAACAGGAATTAAAATTAGAATATTAGATTTTGTTTCATTGCCGGGTGAAACTTCACAAATAATTTTTGATTCAATTAGTACTATTTTAGAAAAGAATAATTTGAACAATAAAATTATTGCCTATTGTGCGGATAACACTAACGCAAATTTTGGTGGAAAAGCTAGAAGAGGCATCAATAACGTTTTCACGAAACTTAACGAACATTTGAACCAAAAAATTATTGGAGTAGGTTGTGCAGCGCACATTCTACATAATACTATTCAAACAGCATCTGACTTACTTCCAGTTGATGTTGAAAATATTATTTCAAAAATTTATTCGTATTTTTATATATATACTGTGCTTGTTGAAAGTTTAAAGGATTTTTGTGAAAGCGCAGAAATCGAAATTAAAAAAATTCTTGGTTACCGCAAAACACGATGGGTAGCTCTTTTACCAGCTGTAGAAAATATTTTAAAAATATTCGAACCATTAAAATTATACTTTTTATCACAAGATAAATGTCTAAGAATATTGCAGCTCTTTTTTGAAAATGACACATCACAAACTTGGCTTCAGTTCATCCACAACCAAGCTACATTATTTCACAATGCTGTGAAAGTTATTGAAGGGGACAAAATTTCAATTACGGAAGTGTCAAATGAAATCAATAATTTAAAAACAAAATTACGAGAAAGAATTGATAACGAATACATTCCTTTAATTATTCGAAAAGACATCACTAGATTGGAAGAATAAGGTGCCATTAAACAACCTGATTTTCTGAAACATGTCAAAATTTTTTACAATAACTGCTTGGAATATCTTGAAAAATGGACAGTTCAATTCGAAGATATTAAAAATTTTCATTGGGTGACATTAAAAAAGGAGATTTTATGAGAATATGTGGAAAAATCGTTTGAATATATTAGTAACCATTTTCCGAAAAATAATATTTGCGAAAATGATCTTTTTGATGAAAAAATTAAATGTTGGTTGTCTGCAAATATGGAAACAGACAAAAAATGGACGGAGTTATTTTTCATTTTAAACAGAATAATATTCCTTATCAAAATATTTTGAAAATTGTAGAATTCCTCTTCCTCTTCCTCTTCCTCTTCAAGAGGAAACAAATGGAGCAACAGAACGTGTTTTTGCTATTGTAGTATCAATAAAATATGGACAACTGAAAAAACGCAGTTGAACATTAAAACTTTAAAATCTATATTAAGTGTAAAATATAATTTTACCTATTTATGTGAAATATTTCACGACATTTAAATAAATGATCCGAATCTATTGCAAAGTACGAGGGTCGTTCAATAAGTCCTTAGAAAATCCAAAAAATTGCGCTCGTAGTGTCGGTAAAGATTTTTTTTGTAAGTAGCATTATCGACAGGAAAGCTGTCAAAATTTCAGCTCGATCCATAGTGTAGGTCAATTTCTATCGTCGATTAAAGTTAACGACATTTATTTGTGCATAACAATGGAAAAAAGCCATTTGAAAGGCTTAAGCCCGAAAGAAATCAAAGCCGAGTTGGATGCAGTTCATGGCACATCTGCACCTGTATTTGCGACGGTTTACAATTGGGTGAATGAATTTAAACGTGGCCGTTCATCCACAAAAGATGAACATCGTTCAGGACGCCCAGTTGAGGTGTCTACTCCTGAAATCGTCGACAAAATCCACGATCTGATTTTGAACGATCGGCGAATTAAAGTGCGCGAATTAGTTGAGGCCACGGGCATATCACAAGGTACAGTCGCTTCAATTTTGCATGAAAAATTGTCTGTGAAAATTTTTTCGGCAAGATGGGTGCCGCATTTGCTCTCAGAGGAGAATAAGCGCAATCGTGTAGTGGACTCTGAGGCTATGTTGGGACTCTTTCATCGCAATCCTGCCGAATTCCTTCGTCGATATGTCACTGTGGACGAAACCTGGATACACTACTACACTCCAGAAACGAAGAGACAGTCATCACAGTGGATTTTCAAGGGTGAACGGGCTCCGAAGAAGGCAAAAACTGTGCCATCGGCCGGCAAGGTGATGGCCACGGTCTTTTGGAATTCGCAGGGCATCATTTTTATCGACTACTTGGAAAAAGGAAAAACAATAACAGGAGCGTATTACGCGTCGTTATTGCAACGGTTGAGCGAGGAAATCAAAGAGAAACGCCCCCATCTAAAGAAGAAAAAAATCCTCTTGCATCAGGACAATGCGCGTGTGCACACCTGCGCTGTTTCCATGCCCAAAATTGTGGAATTGAGAATGGAATTGTTGCAGCATCCCGCTTATTCACCAGATTTGGCCCCGAGTGACTATTTTCTTTTCCGCAATCTGAAGAAATGGCTTGGCGGACGACGGTTCACTTCCAACGAGGACGTCATTGCTAAACGGATGAGTATTTTGCAGAACTTCCGAAATCCTATTTTTTGGACGGGATAAAAATTTTGGAAAAACGGTTGGAAAAGTGTAGATTATGTTGAAATGGTTGGAAAAGTGTAGATTATGTTGGAACTAAAAAGAGATAAAAATTTTTTTTAAAAAAAAAGTTTTTTTCCATCTTTTTCTGAGGACTTATTGAACGACCCTCGTATCGAATAAGAAACAAAAAAAGTGCACGGTAGGTAGGACTCTTGGATTTAATTTCGCAGTTCACACAAAATATTTAATTCGTACGTGGCAAGCATAACGTAGTTGCCGATTGTTTGTCACATCCTTCCGATTTTGAAATGTCATCCACTGCCAACTTATGTATGGATTTGAAAAATTTAGTAAAACGCCTAATAATTCAAAATACAAGCTGAAAAATTTATTATTTCCAGGTATGTATTGTGAAACTTTGAAAGTAAGAAACAAGTTCTGTCACCTCTTTGTCGAGCAGTATTTCACAACCTTCATAATTTACCACATCCCAGTATTCGGTCGACTCACATACTCATTACTTCTCGATATTTTTGGCCGAATATATCTTTTATGATATGTGCGCAGAATTTTACGGTGTTGGATGGGCAGGGGAAGGTATAAAAATTTATATAAAAATAAAATTTGTTGAACGTGAAGTTCTATAGGAGCATGGCCAATGACGACCATACTTAGAGAGCACATTATTCTGCTAGGCATTCGTGTCGCTAGCTTTATGCGGAGATTGGGAGCGGGAGCTACATTTTGCAGAGATGTGCTCCCACATACACAATTACCAGAAAAAATCATGACAGAATATACTGGAGATAACGGAGAAAAGTAAACGAGAGGTTCAAAAAGGAAAAGTATAAACAGAGTTGAAGTGGACCGTCGACGTTGGTGCGAGAGACTTAGACGGCCCTTCTCTCCCTAGCTTTTCCCCAAATTGCCTTTTTGCACTCCGCGACCAAATAATTTAGGAGTGCCGCTTTATTTAAAATGAACGATGGTCCAATATGGTAATATTTGACCATCGTTCATTTTGATCCTAAGATCGAAAAAAAAATTTAATTACCTTATCTCTAATAAACATATATATTTTCTATATTACGATATAAGTTTGGTTTCATAAAGTTCGTTTAATTAAAATTGAAAGCAACATCTAATCTTTACCTATTCATTTTCCCTACAAAATTATTTCATTTAAAGTTGAAAATAAGTTACTTTTAACAATACATATTTATTTCTGAAAAATTATTTCATTTACCATGCATTCAAAATCAGTTACTCTTTAAAATACATATTTTTTCTGAAAAATTATTTCATTTAAATTAAAAAATGAGTTACTCTTTACAATACATATTTTTTCTGAAAAATTATTTCATTTTAATTTAAAATCAGTTGCTCTTTTCAATACATAATTTTTCTAAAACTTATTTAAATTAAAAATCAGTTACACTTTAGAATACATATTTTTCGCTAGCACTGCGAAAAAACTGTTCTATTTTAGACGAGGAAGCGGCATTATTCAAAAATCTTTTGTGCCTCTTTGTCGCTAGATGTTTAGTAATATCGTTTTTTCCACCATGTGAGACCGAAAATCAGCATTGCATTTATCACACCGTACTATATAGTCTATTTTGGTTTTATTTTATTTACAATAATAAATGTAAATTATCTGCTTAGCTCTTCATTAAATTTGCATTCTCTCTTTTTACTCATCTTTTATTCTGTGGGTTAATACTAGAAATAAATAAAAAATTTACTACAAAGGCTAAAAGAGTATTAAATTTTACCTTATTGACCGTTACGTTGTGGCGATTATTGTTCTACCTTCGTCAATCAAATAATGAGTCAAACCGAACGTCAAATTGAAAACTGTCTGCACTTATCTGCATTAAGCCGAGAAGTACCGACAATGATCGAACAGCACCGAGTAAATCTAACTCGGTACATTGCCTAATTTAGTTTACTCTGAATGCATTTTATGTGTTTTTTATGTATTTTTTATTTCCTTATATTCATCAAAATACTTAATAAATAATAGGCATATAATAAATATATTATTTTTACAGACATTTAAAATAAGAAATGCAGATATTTTCTAAAAAGCGGGACATTTTTAAAAAGCGGCGGGACCCGGGACAGTCCACCAAAAAGCGGGACTGTCCCGACAAAATCGGGACGTGTGATCACTTTAAGATAAAACGATGGTAATCATTTACCATCCCAATAAACCTTTGGGTTTGTTTTATTAAATTAGGTGTTGGGAAATTAGAAATAACTTCAATGCGCTCTTCTGAAGGATAGATTCCTTCAGCGCTGATTTGTTGACTAAGAAAATCCAATATTTTGACGTCGAACTAAAGTATTCACGATGACTTTATATTTCGCCAGTCTTACAAATAACCTTAGATTAAAGAAGTACTGGATAGGTCTCTACACAAAAAAATTCTGTCCAAATTTGGTTGGCAATACATTCATAGAACGCACACACATGCAATACAACAGAAATGGCGTAAATCATTGGGGGCCAATTTAAAAGTTCAGTATGCGATTGAAGCGGTTCGTTTAAAACCATTTTTCATGTGTGATACGAGTATCATTTACACATAAACGTATGCGTAAAGAAGCAGATTTTTTAATATTGCGGGTGTTGTTTGATGGAATTAGTTTTGTAAATATGCAATAAAACACAGTATTCTATTTTAAAATATTTATTTATTTATTATGTATTTTCATTTTATTTATTTCACTGTATATTATTTATTAAAAGAGAATTTTTAAAGTGGGGAATAGTATATAAAAATATGAATTGTAAGTTATTTGATTATATGAAAGCAATTATGTGCACAATAAGATGTTAATCGTATACAACATTAAAGGAAATACTTTAAAACTAAATTACAATATGAAAAATTTAATGTACTTAAATAATTAATAACTTATATTCTAAAAAAAAATGAAAACAATATTATTTAGTAAATGCATTATAATATGGTCTAATAGAGCAATCAAAACAAATTTATTTAAATAATAAGCTTACCGAAGAATAAACTTTATTTATTATAACACAATGAAAACAGAAATTGAAAATAGACAGAAAAATTCGGTCCCTTAAACTTTCTTACACACACTTTATATACACCGGCACTTTACTATTTTCTGGTAAACATTGAACTGTCAACATCGGATTCACAAATGACAAAGCTAACCCTCAAGTCTCCACTTTCATGGAGAATTAAAGTTTTCAAACTCTCCGAAAGTCTACAAAATTGAGGCGGTTTATATTTGATTGATATTTACGAAATATATAATAAACCTAAAATAGAATTCCATTTCGTATCAAAAGATTGTACAAAAAATAAAAATGACCTATCGTTGTATTTAAATTGTATTTTTGTTTCCAGTAAGTGAATTAAAATGCATATAAATTATGCTTTTGCAATTAAATAAATTTCCATTACGACACATATATGGCAGTAGGTGTCATGTCTACATAAAAAATTTTTGACAGACATATCCCCCTAGTAAAAATTTGTACACAAAATTGCGTATACATATACGGTAAGGGCCTATCCAGGTATTCTTTAATCTAAGCAAATAACTACCTCAAATGAAGTTTACGTTTTGTTTGATTCTTATTCGTAAGCAATATATTGTCGGTGTAAGCGTAAATAAGTTCTAGACCGCGACATACTTCATTGATGAAACGCTGAAAACTTTGTGCTACATTTCTGAGTTCAAAAGGTGTAGGGTGCTGCTTTCCCACCGATATTAGATTATGAGGTATGAGATAGACAATCGGCTCATATGTATACGTATTCTATTGAAGCCATAAAATACCGTGGAATTGCAATGAACCAAGAAACTTTTCTCCTGTTTTTTAACCAACCATTAACTTACAATTAGGCTACATATCGTCTTTCTTTAAATGTATATAAACGCTTTAAAATAAAAAAAACTATATCATTTTACATAAAAAATTACTGAAATTCACTTCAAATATTTTGGGTCGCTAAAAGCAAAGAATAATGAACGAAAACACAAATCAAAAAGTTAATTTGTATACTTTTGTATTTGTTAGGTGCTGTAGCTAACATCCATTTTTTACTTATAAAACTAAGCACTTATTATTTTGTATACGGAGCTTATTTTATCCTTAAATTTTTAGTTTTGACTTATCGAATGCAAACAATCATTTCGTGCGGATAGTTTTTAAAATTGGGCCTTTTGGTATAAAAAGTGTTATTACGTAGAATTATTTTATGGAGTCTTGTTTAAATCCGGCAGACTGAATCTAAATGCCAATTATTTATTATGCCAATGCTCTTACATGAAAATGTTTGCCAATAATACCACTGGGTTAAATTAGCTCTTACATGAAAATGTTTGCCAATAATACCACTGGGTTTATAATCCCGAGTGTGCAAAAAATACCTGCTATTTCATGTTTTCGTTAGTTTCCTCCGTTTTTTCAATTATAGTTTCAGTAGAATCTTTGGACTTAGCGATTCCGCTAAGTAGTTCAGGATCATTAGAGAACCTTTTATGGACGTCTAGACCGGCAGAAAATAAAATTTGTTGCAATTGCTTCGTAATCCCAAGAGTAGACATTTCTTCGCTAAGAAAGGAGCAGAAGTGGTTTCGTAAGTAACAGTACTGAGTTGAAATATTTTCAACGTTTTATCGTGAATAGCTTTGCCAAACAATGAGATGCAGCTTCCTATCATTGGGATGCACTTGTATCTATCGATACATCTTGACTATATTTACCGTGAACTACTATTTATGGGTCCTTAATCAGGCCAAAACCGTAAATAGATAGTCCTTGGTAGCGTTCCTGCTTGTAATAACTGATTTCATAAGCAAACAGATGACGTTTCCATCAACGCAACAAACACCACAAAACTGTGTTATTATCGATATAGGTCTTGTTTTAATTTTGCAGTAATAGTTCAAGTACTGCCATACATTTCAGTGTTTTGTTTTTTAGCAGGCTTATTCTTTGACGCTTAAAATTAAAATAGAAATAAGGTAAGTGAATACATTAGCTGTCTTCCTTTGGACCAATTTTTCTACTCCCGAGTAGTTGCGAGTAGATAGCCAAAGGAAGGCAAAATTTAATGACAGCAGTAGAAATATAACCTCAAAATAGTCAACAACAATATTTCTAGATTAATAAAAAAATTGAATAAAACATTATTTGTAAATAATAAATGTTATTGCAATTGATTTTGATTAGTTAATTTGGGCGAAATTCGTAATCTTTTGACAAATTTTTAGTTGTTTATAGGCGTTTTCCTTTGGACTAATTTTGCTACTAAGCGGTAGTTGTAGCTGTCATCATCTACTCTACCTCGAACAAACGAGCACATCGAACTGGGAGTTACGCATACAATTTACGTTAGGTGGATTCTAGTTGCTAAAGTGAAAATAGATACTTTTGCGGGTTCGGTGGTTATGTTGAAAAGTCATATTTTTGTCAGTATTATTTATGTGTGAATAAACTCAGTTTTTATTGTTTATGTGTGAGTAAACTCAGTATTGTTTCTGACTGTTTTGATGTTATGTTTGTACAAGTGTTTAGAATTTGGCTTCCCTTTGCTCATCTACCGCGTAGTAGAAAAATTGGTCCAAAGGAGAACGTCTTATAGTTTACTTCGGAATTGTGTTATTACCATTATGGGAATGCCCCAAATTCAACGACGGACGAACACACAATTTTATCGTCGAATTATACTTTTTCGTATTTTTTCGTTTGCCTTTGAGTACTGCACGTTTTATGATAATCCAGTAGCGTTGCAATTGAATTCAAATACAAGATAAATTTGTATATGAGATTAAGTGAACATAAAAATTAAATCAAACAATATATATAATTATAAAACACAAATTTTGTTTGTTAACTCCTTGCAATTGGGTTTAACTTATTGACTCGGACGAAATTCGTCAAAGATTGTAGTCGACGTTTTAAATTGTCATCGGAATTGTGTCAAGGGCTTCAGTTTGGATTTTTCTGAAAGTTGGGGTGGGTATTTGTAGAGAGAAGGTTAATCACATTTGATTAACGTACAATTATTTAAGAATTTCAAAAAATACGAATACAGAATTTACGATGAACGCGTTAAATAATCCATCCAAGCTTCCTAAAGGCATTTGCGTAAAAATTCCGACTAAGGTAATTACTTTCTTCATTTAGTATTTACTTGCACTAGTAATTTAAGGAAGAACCAATTATAATTGTTTTTTTTTTTAAATAAATTTGCTCCTAGGATTTAATTTATGAACCTTTTAAATGTGGAAAATTTCCCAAAATTGTCATAACAAACAGCGAAATTTGTGATGTTGAACAATGGTTAGAAGAGGCAAAGTGGTTTAATCAAGACCTTGAATTCCTCTTAAAATTAGAAAATAACAAGTGAGTATGGAAGAAAAAGTTGATCTATTTTATGTCTGTTTAATGCTAAAATTGTGCAATACCAAAACAATTAAGTGGAATTTTCTTTTATTTAAACTACTGATAAAATATATCAACATAATATTTTTAGATTTTGGAATCAACTAATTTTAGATAAATCTTGCACTGAAGCGACAACATCTTTTCTTCAAGAAGGGATTCCATACTATATACCGATTACATCTCTGACTAAAAACGAAGAAATAATCAATATATATACAAATATTTTAAATAATGTCTTAAGAATTTTCGCTCGAATGGTTTGCAATAAAGATATCGACACTAACACTGAGTGGATATCTAAAGAGGGTTTGGGTGATTTACTTTATTCGAAATTCCTCATATCTGTTCCAATGCTATTTGATTTGCTAATAATTTTTGGTAGATCAAATTTAGATATTATAAATAAAATTATGCAGAAAATCTTGAAAATTGAACCAAAATATAATAAAGATGTTGAAATTGGACTGCGATTTCTTCAGAAAACACTACTAGCTATTGAAAAAAAGATTGAAGAAGATAATGTAGGTGATAGACTTAACCATATTTTGTCGTACGATGATTTAGCTATTTATATTTTGGATTGCTCTTCAACGCTAAGTATGTTTCTAGAAATTTTCCCTGAGACAGCAAACATCTGTGCCGATATTCGCATGGAGTTAAGGTATTTGATATTGCTTGTTACTAAAAATTATACTCTAATGTGCATTAGTCGTTACATTTTATATTAATTTCAGTATATCGAAATTTTACGACAATTCACTATCACTCTTATATAAAAATTTATGTCAGCTAAATTTGGAATCGAAGAGTCTTATCTACTTAAATCTGAGTAGAGTCGAGTTATTAAAATCTTTTCGAATTATTACATATTTACAAATTGAAAATATCTTTAAAGACCCGTAAGTTTTATCAAGCCATGAAAATTATAATTTAAATACAAAAGCAATGTCTAAATTAAATTTACAGGAAAAATCGAATAATTTCTGCAGAATCTTTCATTGGAACTTTAACAGAGTGTCTGGCAGATAAAGTTTTTGTTATAGATTATCAAATAATGTTTCCTGTAGAGAATGATGTAGAATTTTTGAAGCAATCTTGCGAAACTTTGTATGTTTTTTGTCACTATATTAAAAATTGTTTTGTATTAAAGTTTTTGTTGGATAAAGAAATATATTTTTATTTATAGGGATATGTTCAAAGTAGATTTTGTTTTAAAAGGTTATACTATTGAAGGTGAACAATGTTTACACGAATTTAATGAAAATTGCGGTGAAGATGATTTGAATGGTATATATGTAAATGCGAATATAGTGTTAATAATTTATTTATATAATATGTGTATTTTTCTAGAACCAATTACACCGAGCGAGTCATTGAATGATCTAGGAAAAGAAGTTGAGAAAGTTCTTGATGTGTTACCACATTTGGGCGATGTTTTTATACGAAAATTGCTGACTCGTTTTAAGAGTGCACATCTAGCAATAGCTGCATATTTCGAAGGGAATCTCCCTCCTGATTTAATTAATATTGATCAAAGTGAAATTAATCCATCATATATAAAAGAATTAGCTTTTACTATTCAACCTAATAACAAGCAGACATGTACCAGTGATGTCGTTTTGCATGATTTCCGAACTGAAATAGCAAAATATGGGAAAGGTCGTCCAGGTGCTCCAAAAAACTTGAAACAAATGCTTGATGATAAAAGGCATATAAAACAACTAAAGGAACGCTACCAACAATATAGCCTAATTAGCGATTACGAATATGATGACGAGTATGATGACACCTACGATGAAATGGCTGACAATGAAGCAAAGACTGCAAAACGCAATGCTTTTAAGGATGTTATTCCAGATGAAATTGATGACAATGAGGAAGCTGACGGCAATAATGAAGCAGATGGAGAGGAAACCATACGAGATACAAGCAAAGATTTTTGTGAAAATCCCGAAACAATACGAGAACGATATAATCAAAAACGAAATACAAATCTATCGTGTCGACAACTAAAGAAAATCGATGGTGATACTAACAAAAGCCAGGGTCAAAGTAATGAAACTCTTGAAAGTCGTCGCAAAAAAGAAGTCAATAAAGCAACACGATCAAATCATAATAGAAAGTCTGGCGCCTCATGGAAACGGAACAAAGGTATGATACCGTCATAAATTTTAGTTCGAATGTATTTCCGTAATAGTTTTTATTTTATAAATAAAATATTAAAATACTTCCAAAATGCATTTTTAGTGATTGATAATGGTGGATAGTATTTATAGGTTATTTTATGTTACTGGAGGTAATAACAAAGAACACATATCATTTGCAAACCGTATTAAAGAAAAAAAACAAAGTAATTATAAATTACCTTATAGTGAATAAGTTGTAATAAATTTGTTCCAACAAATTTCATTTAATTTTCAAAAACTCATTGAAATATGTTTTTCATTCAAATACTATCATCATCCGAAAACAATTTAATTAAAAATCCACCAGTTACTTAATATTTTGCAAATATTGTAGTTATTGCTAATTATTTTAAGGTCTTTTCAATTTTATGAAAGGGATAAAACAAAATTTTGAATTTTAATTATCACAAAAATCATTTATTAGTTTAGTTGGTTAACTGCAACCTAAGTACGTTATTTTAGCACAATTATTTTCATGGTGTTATAATTTTATTTTACTATAATCTTAAAATATTATCCATATAATGGGAGTAGGATTTCAATTAATAAGAAAATCTTTTTATATAAGTATGAAGGTTCATACAAATGTGACTTAAATAAACCGAACAATAAAATAGGAAAACTTTTTTCAAGGCTGTTCCTTATGATAGCGAGGGTTAATTAAAAAATTTTTTTTGATTATATCCTTAGTCTGACATGTCTTCATTATCACATGGTGAACCTCTTCGCACTCGAATACGTTTGAGTTTACGTTTAAGAGCCATCACACCTTACCATTAACATTAAATAATATTCTATACTATTGGAAAAAACAAGCAAAACAATTTTGTTTATAACTTACACTTTAAGGTTTGAAAAACACGCACAGGTGCATTATTACTTGTTGCTGGATGTACAGTTTTTGAATAATATAATTTAATATCTAAATAAGCCTTTCGCAATTTTTTCCCATGTCTTAATTCGAAAGTGTCCTTGCTTAGAATGCATCTGTAATAAAAAGTTGTTTTAAGAATGGCTTATACAGATTTATTTTCGTATTGACTTAAGTTGTTCATTTTTAAGTTTTTGAATAAATTTATTTTAAGCTAAAAATAACAATCTAATATACAAATAAAATTACCTAGCTGCTGACCCATTGCCTGCACAATCGATATTTTGAATATGATAAATTTGATGATAAAAATATTGTAATACTGGCGAATTCCAAATAGACATACCGTACCAAAACCAAAGGAAAATGTTCAGGAATAATTTAAAATTTTTGGAAAAAAGGGTCGGCACTAAGTATCTAAATGGTAGAAGGTTAACAAAAAAATAAGACCTTAAAGTAAAAACAGAACACAAAATATATTCCATGTTTAAAGACAAATAAGTTAAATTATTTAGGGTTTTTCTGACGATTTTATAGTTTTACTACTTACCACGATATTATTCGGAGGGCAAAAAATAGTTGGTGAATGTACAGTTTTTTATTTGACAGTTGCATTGTTGTTAGTAAAATGCATTCAGTGAATATATTGAAGAAACTAACATTAATACTAAGTACAACAAAGTAATTTTCGTAACTGAAAAATAAAAATTTTGAAAATTAAAAAGTTTTCAATAATTTGTATAGTTTTCCAATTAAAAATACAGACAACAATTCTACAATAATTTATTTCGCATAAATTACTAACATTTTATATGGAAAATAAGTTTATCTGTTATTAAACTTAAAATAGCATCATTTTTACCTATTTACTAAAAGAGCAATTAATGCTGAAGAATATATTATTTTAGTTGTTGCTTCACAGTTATCTTTTTCTCGATAGTCCAATACTGCTGAGTGGAGTATGTGTGTCATTACAAATAGTGTATAAAGATGAAAATTATCGCATGCTCGAGATTTGAAAAATATTATATTATCATAAATTGGAAATAAACGATCTGTGTTAGCAATTAATGCAGGTAATATCATATATTTATGATATAACATCAAGAATACAACTGATGCCGAATGAAAAGCAATAGTCCAAATCGAACGAGCAATAGGTATATGCTTATGAAACTTTATTTTAGTTGATTTAAGAAATACCTAAAAAATAAATAAATTTTAAGAAAAATTCTGAGAGGAAAACAATCTTTTGAAAATGCTAAATGAACTTATAAAATATTCCAATTATTAAACAAAATGTTACCTCTTAATTCACTAACAATTTAATTTATTAAGTAGCAACTGCTAAAACTATGACGCGGAGGCAGTACAAGTTGTGTTGTGCTTAACTTACCATAAAAAATCTTCTAAAACAGGAATATCCAAATGAATTTGCAAAAAAAGTCCAGAAAAGTAAATTTAAAACAGAATTTATGGTTGATTTATCGATGTTAAAATCGAAACTAGGTAAAATTCTAAAATATTGCGACGAAAATAAATCGTATACAGTGCACCATAAATCATAAACTGCAGTTTCTATACGCATCGTTGGCGTCATTTCAATTTATTGAAAATCACCACACCGATAACTAAAATAACATATATTAAAAAATTAACATTTTGTATATAGGATACATGTCAATTATTTAACTAACTTGACATGTAAAATATATAATACGTGTGTCTAGCGTTAAAGTAAATTTTTGACTTTTATTGGTAAATATGTATTAAGTTTGGCGAGAGCTTAGATTAAAGAAGTACTGGATAGGCCCTTACCGTATATGTATACGCAATTTTGTGTACAAATATTTACTAGGGGGATACGACTGTCAAAAATTTTTTATGTAGACATGACACCCACTGCCATCTATGTGTCGTAATGGAAATTTATTTAATTGCAAAAGCATAATTTATATTTATTTTAATTCACTTACTGGAAACAAAAATACAATTTAAATACAACGATAGGTCATTTTTATTTTTTGTACAATCTTTTGATACGAAATGGATTTCTATTTAAGGTTTATTAAACATTTCGTTAATATCAATCAAATATAAACCGCCTCAATTTTGTAGACTTTCGGAGAGTTTGAAACTTTAATTCACCATGAAAGTGGAGACTTGCGGGTTAGCTTTATCATTTCTCATGTTGTTATTGTGTCAAATAGTAAAGTGCAAGTATAATATATTTGATTATATGAAAACAATTATGTGCACAATAAGAAGTTAGTCGTATACAACATTAAAGGAAATGCTTTAAAACTTAATTACAAGATGAAAAATTTAATGTACATGAAAAATTAATAACTAATAATTTAAAAAAAAAAAAACAATATTATGTAGTAAGTGCATTATGATATGGTCTAATAGAGTAAGCAAAACAAATTTATTTAACTAATAAGCCTACCGAAGAATATACCTTATTTAATTTAACACAATGAAAACAGCTATGGAAAATTTACTGAAAAATTCGGTCCCTTAAACTTTCTTACACACTTTATATACACCGGCACTGAAATATTTTCTGGTAAACATTGAACTGCAACATCGGCTTTGTTAACATTTATTTAATGACCAACTTTTCACTTCTTCACCACTTTTTGGATAAAATATATCACTAAAACCCATTTAGGCACATCGCAAATCAAATTTTTATTATTTTGTTTACTAAAACCGGAGATTTCAACTTACCGAAAGAAAGAAATTCCCGGTTTCCTCATTTCTTCTTATGAGAAGCATTTATTCACAAAACACCTCATTTTCTAGAATAAAAAATTTGTATTAAGTTTTATTAATAATATAACTATTTATAAAAATACTTACTTTTTCGTAAATACTTGAAAATAGATAAAAACTGCACTTTAAATTTCACTTTCCTATATGACATAACAACCTTAGATTAAGGAATACCTGGATAGGCCCCTACCGTATATGTATACGCATTTTTGTGTCCAAATTATTACAAAGGGATATTCTTGTCAAAATGTTTTTATGTAGACATGACACCCACTGCCATCTAGTTGTCGTATTAGAAATTTATTGAATTGCAAAAGAATAATTTATATTCATTTTAATTCACTTATTGAAAACAAAAATTCAATTTAAATACAACAATAGGCAATTTTTATTTTTTGTAAAATCTTTTGGTACGAAATGGAATTCTATTTAAGGTTTATTATTTATTCCGTAAATATGAATCAAATATAAAAGCGCCTCAATTTTGTAGACTTTCGGAGAGTTTGAAAACTTTAATTCTCCATGAAAGTGGAGACTTAAGAGCTATTCTTGTCATTTGTGAAGTTTTATATTGGCACATCGAAAAGTGCAATTAAAAGTGTTTTTTTTACATATTTTGAAGTATTTACGAAAATGTTAGTTTTTTTATAAATAGTTATATTTTTGAAAAAACTTAATATGAAGTTTTTATTTCAGAAAATGAAGTGTTTTATGAAGAATTGCTGCTCAACCGAAGGAATGAGGAAGCCGGGAATTTCTTTCTTTCGGTAAGTTAATATTTTCATTTTTACTTCAGAAATTAAAAAAAATTAAGTTTATAATGTGTTTAGATGGTTTTGAATGATTTATTTTATGCAAAAAGTGTTTAAAAGTGGAAAGTTCGGCATTCAATGAATGTAAACAAATACGGTGTTGACAGTTCAATGTTTACCATAAAATAGTACAGTGCCGGTGTATATAAAGTGTGTGTAAGAAAGTTTAAGGAACCGAATTTTTTTTAATAGTGCAAAAAATACGTGAATTTCTATTAATTCTTAATTGAAAAAGTAAATGTTACGATCGTATATTTATATGTTAACTTTACAGGTTACCACAAAATAAATGGTTGCGGGAAAAGTGGATTGTGGCAGCAGCATCCGGTATTCCCAAGAATAAATAATATACAGTGAAATAAATAAAATGAAAACACATAATAAATAAATAAATATTTAAAAAAAATACTGTGTTTTATTGCATATTTACAAAACTAATTCCATCGAACAACAAGACCCGCAATATTAAAAAATCTGCTTCTTTACGAATAAATGCTATCACATATAAAAAATGGTTTTAAACGAACCGCTTCAATCGCATACTGAACTTTTAATTTAGCCCCCAATGATTTATGCCATTTCTGTTGTATTGCATGTGTGTGCGTTCTATGAATGTATTGCCAACAAAAGTTGGACAGAATTTTTGTGTAGAGGCCTATCCAGTACTTCTTTAATCTAAGGTCGAGAGCTTAGATCTTACATAAAAGAATACCTGGATAGGCCCTTTCCGTATATGTATACGCAATTTTGTGTACAAATTTTTACTAGGGGGATATTAATGTCAAAAATTTTTATGTAGACATGACACTCACTGCCATCTATGTGTCGTAATGGAAATTTATTTAATTGCGAAAGCATAATTTATATTTATTTTAATTCACTTATTGGAAACAAAAATACAATTTAAATACAACGATAGGTCATTTTTATTTTTTGTACAATCTTTTGATACGAAATGGATTTCTATTTAAGGTTTATTATACATTTCGTAAATATCAATCAAATATAAACCGCCTCAATTTTGTAGACTTTCGGAGAGTTTGAAAACTTTAATTCTCCGTGAGAGTGGAGACTTGGGGGTTAGCTTTGTCATTTGTTAATCCGATGTTGACAGTTCAATGTTTACAGGGACGAGGGAATAATAGGGCACGTTGTCAGACTAGCTTTGAGGGATTATATGGGATTCTTTAACTTGTCACTATCGCGTTAGCACCCAAACAGAACAAAAAGAATTTCATGCCGTAAGGCATATGTAAATCTGGAAACACCAAAAGTGTGAACTTCTGCAGAAGATAAATGTAAACAAATCCGATGTTGACAGTTCAATGTTTACCATAAAATAGTTCAGTGCCGGTGTATATAAAGTGTGTGTAAGAAAGTTTAAGGGACCGAATTTTTCTGTCTATGTTCCATTGCTGTTTGCATTGTGTTAAAATAAATAAAATTTATTCTTCGGTAGGCATATTATTTAAATAAATTTGTTTTGATTGCTCTATTAGACCATATTATAATGCATTTACTAAATAATATTGTTTTCATTTTTTTTTAGAATATAATTTATTAGTTATTTCAGTACATTAAATGTTTCATCTTGTAATTTAGTTTTAAAGCATTTCCTTTAATGTTGTATACGATTAACATCTTATTGTGCACATAATTGCTTTCATATAATCAAATAACTTACAATTCATATTTTTAAATACTATTCCCCACTTTAAAAATTCTCTTTTAATAAATAATATACAGTGAAATAAATAAAATGAAAATACATAATAAATAAATAAATATTTTAAAATAGAATACTGTGTTTTATTGCATATTTACAAAACTAATTCCATCAAACAAGACCCGCAATATTAAAAAATCTGCTTCTTTACGCATACGTTTATGTGTAAATGATACTCGTATCACACATGGAAAATGGTTTTAAACGAACCGCTTCAATCGCATACTGAACTTTTAAATTGGCCCCCAATGATTTACGCCATTTCTGTTGTATTGCATGTGTGTGCGTTCTATGAATGTATTGCCAACCAAATTTGGACAGAATTTTTGTGTAGAGGCCTATCCAGTACTTCTTTAATCTAAGGCTTAGATAAAAGAATACCTGGATAGGCCCTTACCGTATATGTATACGCAATTTTTTGTACAATTTATTGCCAAGCGGCGAGAAATGGCATTTATTAGATAGCTTTTAGTAGATTATTTTGTGTAGATATGACACCCACTGCCATCTAGTTCTCGTAATAGAAATATACAATAAAACAGCGTATTTTTTTTTTAAATATTTATTTATATATTATGTGTTTTCATTTCATTTATTTCACTGTATATTATTTATTAAAACAAAATTTTTAAAGTGGGGAAGAGTATTTAAAATATGAATTGTAAGTTATTTGATTATATAAAAACAATTATGTGCACAATAAGAAGTTACTCGTATACAACATTAAAGGAAATGCTTTAAAACTTAATTACAAGATGAAAAATTTAATGTACATGAAAAATTAATAACTAATAATTTAAAAAAAAGAAAACAATATTATGTAGTAAGTGCATTATGATATGGTCTAATAGAGTAAGCAAAACAAATTTATTTAACTAATAAGCCTACCGAAGAATATACCTTATTTAATTTAACACAATGAAAACAGCTATGGAAAATTTACTGAAAAATTCGGTCCCTTAAACTTTCTTACACACTTTATATACACCGGCACTGAAATATTTTCTGGTAAACATTGAACTGCAACATCGGCTTTGTTAACATTTATTTAATGACCAACTTTTCACTTTTTCACCACTTTTTGGATAAAATATATCACTAAAACCCATTTAGGCACATCGCAAATCAAATTTTTATTATTTTGTTTACTAAAACCGGAGATTTCAACTTACCGAAAGAAAGAAATTCCCGGTTTCCTCATTTTTTCTTATGAGAAGCATTTATTCACAAAACACCTCATTTTCTGGAATAAAAAATTTGTATTAAGTTTTATTAATAATATAACTATTTATAAAAATACTTACTTTTTCGTAAATACTTGAAAATAGATAAAAACTGCACTTTAAATTTCACTTTCCTATATGACACAACAACCTTAGATTAAGGAATACCTGGATAGGCCCCTACCGTATATGTATACGCATTTTTGTGTCCAAATTATTACAAAGGGATATTCTTGTCAAAATGTTTTTATGTAGACATGACACTCACTGCCATCTAGTTGTCGTATTAGAAATTTATTGAATTGCAAAAGAATAATTTATATTCATTTTAATTCACTTATTGGAAACAAAAATTCAATTTAAATACAACAATAGGCAATTTTTATTTTTTGTAAAATCTTTTGGTACGAAATGGAATTCTATTTAAGGTTTATTATTTATTCCGTAAATATGAATCAAATATAAAAGCGCCTCAATTTTGTAGACTTTCGGAGAGTTTGAAAACTTTAATCCTCCATGAAAGTGGAGACTTAAGAGCTATTCTTGTCATTTGTGAAGTTTTATATTGACACATCGAAAAGTGCAATTAAAAGTGTTTTTTTACATATTTTGAAGTATTTACGAAAATGTTAGTTTTTTCATAAATAGTTATATTTTTGAAAAAACTTAATATGAAGTTTTTATTTCAGAAAATGAAGTGTTTTATGAATAATTGCTGTTCAACCGAAGAAATGAGGAAGCCGGGAATTTCTTTCTTTCGGTAAGTTGACATGTTCTTTTTTACTAAAGAAATTAATAGAAATTTAGTTTATAATGTGTTCAATATGCTTTCAATGATTTATTTTGTACAAAAAGTGGTCAAAAAGTGAAAAGTTCGGCATTGAATAAATGTAAACAAATCCGATGTTTACCAGAAAATAGTTCAGTGCCGGTGCATGTAAAGTGTGTGTAAGAAAATTTAAGGGAACGAATTTTTTTATAGTGAAAAAAATACTCCAATTTATGTTAATTCTTAATTGAAAAAGTAAATGTGACGATCGTATATTTATATGTTAACTTTACAGGTTCCCACAAAATAAATGGATACGGGAAAAGTGGATTGTGGCAGCAGCATCCGGTATTCCCAAGAATCGGGACGTTGTATGCTCGCTCCACTTTCATAGAGCAGACATAAAAGTAGGAGCGAGCAGGAGCAGGTGCTATTCCTTCCTTTTTTGGTATATGGAATAGCCACACGGTAAGTTTTAATACTGCACAAATAATAATTGCAAAATTATAACACATTAAAATAATTTTTGTAGGAAATCGGGCAACCGCTATCAAATCAGGAAAAGGTTGAAAATAAAACAGTAAGTTGCACGAATATATTTCTATTGTATTTTATTTTGTTTCATTTAACATGTAATTTAAAAACAATGGTTGATGTATAATTTTGCTTTAAATACTTCTATTTATTAGGTTCCTCATAGCACCGCTGAATGCGACGACATGGATGCAGCTGCAGAAGTACAATTTAATATACCTAATGTAAGTAAAGTAAAGTAGATTTTAAGCAATTTTGCTTTAAATAGTTCTATTTTTTAGGTTTCTAATAGCTCCGCTGAATGCGACGACATGAATGCAGCTGCAGAAGAAGTAGAATTTCATTCGTAAAGTATGTCCGCTTAATTTCTTCCATAGTAACACTATTTCTTTGTAGAACTCGCCAACAAAGAAAGTAAGTAATTGTATGCATGTATTATAATGTTTTCTGCTATGCACATTCATAACATTGTTTTTTATTTATTCATTAAATGTCTTCACAATTTGCATGTTCAGAATTATACTTCTTTAAAATATGGTTTGATTTCAACATAAACATAATATCACATTTTCTCATTTAATTCATTTTGCATTTTTGAAATTAATTTAAGTTTGTGCACATAATTGTTTTGATATAATCAAATAACTTGCAATTTTTATTTTTATATACTCTTCCGCACTTTATAATCATGTTTTAATAAATAATATGTATTGAAATAAATACATAAATAATATTTTAAAATAGAATACTGCATATTGCACATGCCTATTTAAATTACCATTAATTTTGCATTTTTGGAATGGACCATTTTGTAATGCATTTACTACATAATATTGTTTTCTATTTTTTTAGAATTTTAGGTATTAATTTTTTAAGTACATTAAATTGTTCATCTTGTAATTTACTTTTAAAGCATTTCCTTTAATATTGTATACGATTAACTTCTTATTGTGCACATAATTGTTTTCATATAATCAAATAACTTACAATTCATATTTTAAATGCTCTTCCCCACTTTAAAAATTCTGTTTTAATAAATAATATACAGTGAAATAAATGAAATGAAAATACATAATAAATAAATAAATATTTTTAAAAAAAATACTGTCTTTTATTGCATATTTACAAAACTAATTCCATCAAACAACAAGACCAGCAATATTAAAAAATCTGCTTCCTTACGCATAAATGATATCACATATGAAAAATGGTTTTAAACGAACCGCTTCAATCGTATACTGAACTTTTAAATTGACCCCCAATGATTTACGCCATTTCTGTTGTATTGCATGTTTGTGCGTTCTATAGGTGCCCATACACAGGCGGACTTGATCCGCGGACTGGTACGCCGACTAGTCAAGTTGTACCGTGTATGGGGCAGTCGGCGGACTATTTTGATGGTTGGTGAGTTGGTTGGAAAAAAAATCAATATATTTTGATTTTTATGGGCGGAGTCAATGCTTGATAGGTGAAGTTGGCAATTTCTGACAACCGTACGTCAAAAAATCATTTGTTTTCGGTTTTTGTGTTGAACACATCGCAGTGTTGAGTGCTGCGATGTGTTCAACACAAAATTCCGTTTCTGATTTTTATTTCTCATATATTTGCATTGTTTTCCTTTGAACACAAAAACTGAAAACAAAAGATTTTTTTACATACAGTTGTCAAAAATACTTGAATGTTTCATAAGAAGTTGGAACGTGTGTGGCGTGGTCGGCCAATCGGTCGGCGTACCAGTCCTCGGACCAAGTCCGCCTGTGTATGGGCACCTTATGAATCTATTGCCAACAAAATTTGGACAGAATTTTTGTGTAGGGGCCTATCCAGTTCTTCTATAATCTAAGGCATGTGTGGGCGTTCTCCGAATGTATTGCCAACAAAATTTGGACAGAATTTTTGTGTAGAGGCCTATCCAGTTCTTCTTAAATCTAAGGTCTAGAGTAATATATAACTAGCATGTATACATAACTAATTAAAAATCTTCAAATTTTGATACTAAATTTTAGTATAGATTTGGAATTAAAAATGAATTTAAAAAAAAATATAAAGCTATTAATTAAATGGAAAAATTGAAACATGAAAAAGAATAGCTTTCCAAATAATTTGTCAAAAATAAATGTAGTAAGAAGTTAGCTTATGGTGGAACCCGACCACGGCACACACGTTCCAACTTCTATCAAAGCATTCAAGTATTTTTGACAACCGTATGTCAAAAAATCATTTGTTTTTAGATTAGATAAAGAATACCTGGATAAGCCCTTACCGTATATGTAAACGCAATTTTGTGTACAATTTATTACGAAGCGGTGAGAAATTGCATTTATTAGGTAGCTTTTTGTGGATTTTTTTATGGACACATGACACTCACTGCCATCTAGTTCTCGTAATAGAAATTTATTGAATTGCAAAAGAATAATTTATATTCTTTTTAATTCACTTATTGTAAACAAAAATACAATTTAAATACAACGATATGCAATTTTTATTTTTTGTACAAACTTTTGATATGAAATGAATTCTATTTAAGGTTTATTATTCATGTCGTAAATATCATGCAAATATAAAGCGCCTCAATTTTGTAGACTTTCGGAGAGTTTTACAACCTGCCATTCTCCATGAAAGTGATTACACTTTGAACTAATCTAACCAGCGTTGTCATTTTTGAAGTTGTTATTGTGTCACATAGGAAAGTACAATTTAAGGTGTAGTTTTTATCTATTTTAAAGTATTTCCGAAAAAGTAAGTATTTTTATAAATAGTTATTGTAATGTGACATTAGAAGCAATGTCATCAAAAAAATGAGATGGCCATGAGAAGGGCAACATTGCTGCATGTGATAGTTGACGTTCATTATTAAAAAAAATTATATTAATAAAGCTAATAATTTTATACTTAAATAATATGTTATTTTATTAATTCGCTTGCATATTACATGGTGTCAGAAGGTAAAAAATAAAATTCTCGCGAAGTTTCACGGATTTAATTAATTTATCGGATATTTTTGCCAATTTCATCGGAACACATTGAAAATGGGTGATACACGGAAAAATTTGCGAGAGCTGGATTGTTCAAATTTGTCATCGGATTGGAAAAATTGGAAACGAGATTTTCGCATCTACATGATAGCAAACGACAAAGAGACTAAGTCGGAAGTAAAGAAAATTTCAATTTTTCTATGGTTAATCGGAACAAAAGGTGCAAACATTTACAACACGTTGTTTCGCAAAATTCATTGCTGGGTACAGTCACAACACAACGAGTGGTACCAGCAGATGGCGATGTAGCAGAGCACACGGAAGATGTAACAACACAGCGTACATTGGACGATGTTTTGACGGCATTTGATTATCATTGTCTGCCACAAAAGAATGTGACAATGGAATCGTACATATTTAATAACATGATGCAAAAGGAACGTCAACCGTTCAGTGAATTTTTAACTGAGCTTCGTGCTCAAATAGAACGTTGTGACTTCGAAATTGAAGGGAAATCGTACGAAGATCGAATGTTGCGTGATCGTATTATCACTGGGGTTTTCGACAAGAAACTACAACTCAAGTTGCTAGATGGACGTGACGAAAAATTGGACCGAGTGATCGACATTTGCAAAACATTCGAATCGGCAAATGTTAACAAGGGAATTTTGGCATCAAAACAAACGATCTCAGCGCTGTCATTGGTGGAAAACAAAGAAATCGATTCAATTAACGCAATTAATGCAACCAATAGGCGTTTTTGCTTCAACTGTGGTGGTGATTGGAAACCAGATCACAAAAGCAAGTGTCCAGCCAGGGATTTCACGTGCCAATGCGGAAAAAAGGGTCATTTTCGTCGGATGTGTCGCAAAACAAACAAGACGAACAAGTCGGGCGCAACTACATCGGAATCGAATGCAAATGGAAAATCACGGATTGACAATGTTCACTGGAGTTCGCTATCAGGTAAAACGACTAAAATACACCGGAAATTAACGACTAAGTTACTTAATGTTAAGAATCATATGTTTAGAATAAATTCATTGGGACGACAAAAGACACGTTGGACTAAGGCATACCGAATAGGGAATAAGCTAGTTAAATTCAAAATCGATACAGGAGCGGACGTCAACTGTGTTCCATTGAAAATTGTCAAGGAATTAAAATTAAAAATGAGCCATGAGCAAAATGACTTTCATGTATTTGATTATAGTAATAATAAAGTTAACATTTTTGGTATTGTCGAAATTAAATTTATTGATTCGAAATCTAATATGGAAAGATTAGCGGAATTTGTAGTCGTTGATAACGCATTTGAACCGATACTCGGACTTGATACATGCATTGAGTTTGAACTGATTAAGCGATTGGATATTGCCTCGATTGAATTCTTGGATAAACAGGAAAGATTTGTAAGTGAAAATAACGATGTATTCACTGGACTTGGAAAAATTCCTGGAAAAATTACCATACACTTACAAGAAAATGCAAAGCCAGTCGTGCATTATCGTAAACGTTTCCCGGACACAATAGTTAAAAAACTCAAGCCAAAACTTGATGAGATGGTTAAAAATGGAATCATTTCACCGGTGTCTTACCCAACAGACTGGGTTAACAATTTACAAGTGGTGGAAAAACCAAATGGTGATTTACGGATTTGCTTGGATCCAAAACCACTTAATAAGTGCCTTAAGCGCGAACATTTTTTGATTCCAACCATCGATAATTTTACTTCGGAATTAGCTAACAAAAAATTATTCACGGTTTTGGATTGTTCAAATGGATTTTGGCAATTGGAATTGGACGAAAAGAGTTCAGAACTGACAACGTTCATGACACCCTTTGGTCATTACAAATTCGAAAGACTTGCTTTTGGATTGAACGTTTCACCGGAAATTTTTCAAAGACGTATAATACAGATATTCGGTGACATACCTGGCGTCTTTGTTTACTTCGATGATATTGGAATCCTAGCATCGAACGAAGAGGAACATGATAAAATTTTGGCAATTGTTCTTGAGCGTGCACGCGTGAATAATGTTAAATTTAACTTGGAAAAAATGCAATATCGTAAATCGGAAGTAAAATTCATGGGTCATATCTTATTGGATGGTAAAATAAAACCGGTTGACAAGCACATTGAAGCGATTCTAAAGCTTAAAAAACCAACCGATAAACATGGTGTAATGCGCTTGTTGGGTCTTTGCAAGTATTTGGCAAAGTTTATTCCAAACCTGTCCAAGCTGACAGCAGAACTAAGAAGATTAACCGGAAAAGACATTCCTTTTGAATGGACGGAAAAACATGAGGCGGAACTTGAGAATTTAGTAAAAATCATTACATCGGACCCAATTTTAAAGGCATATGACCCGGAAAAGCCAGTTGTTATTCAGACTGATGCATCGAAAGATGGACTTGGATCAGTTTTGATGCAAGATGGTTATCCGATTGCATTTGCTTCTCGAACTCTTAGCAAATGTGAACAGAGATGGGCGCAAATTGAAAAAGAACTTCTGGCTGTGGTTTTTGCATGTAAACGTTTCCATCATTTCATTTATGGGCGTGATTTCACTGTTGAGAGTGATCACAAGCCGCTGGAAACATTGAATTTACGCGATATTGACGCTGTAACGCCAAGATTGCAGCGAATGTTCATGATGCTACTGAAATATTCGAAAATGGACATTGTTTTCAAACCGGGAAAAAGCATGTTGGTAGCCGATTGTCTCTCTCGTGCTCAGTTGGCCACGTTCTCGGAGGAAACGGAATTGAGTGGAGTCATTCACACAGTAACCCGATCTGCTTGTGTGTCAAAGGATAATTACGATTACTACAAACAGATACTGGAATCGGATGAAAACCTTAAACGCGTGTGTGAATACGTAAGAAATGGTTGGCCTGAGTATCGAACTCTGAATGATTTTTGTCGGGAATTTCACAAACTTAAATCGGAACTCCACTTTGAAAACGGACTACTGTTCAGAAATCATAGACTGGTGATTCCAACGGGATTTCAAGGAAAAATGACAAAATGGTTGCATGCACCACATCTTGGAATCGAAAAAACACTTGCAAGAGCCAGAATGTTATACTTTTGGCCTGGAATGAATGCACAAATTAAAGACATGATTGTGTCATGTAATGTGTGTGAAAAATTTAAACGAAACAATCAAAAGGAACCATTGGTTCAAGAAGTTAATCCAAAATATCCATATCACATTGCTTCTGTGGACTTGTTTGAATATGCGGGTCGTGATTTCATCTCAATTTTTGATGCATATTCAAATTTCTTAGTTGCGACTAAAGTAAATAACAAAACTTCTGGGCACATTATCGATATCTTTTGTTCTATTTTCAACATAATCGGATATCCATCGATAATAAAAAGTGATAACGTTCCGTTTAACTCAGCAGAGTTCGAAAAGTTTGCACGGAAATTTAATGTGCAATTCAAATATTCGAGTCCTCGATATCCACAAAGCAATGGGCTGGCTGAGAAAGGAGTCGCCATTGCAAGGAACATTTTGAAGCGTTGTTATGAGACTAACAGCGTGGATCAGTTTCAATACAGAATCATGGAATATAACACCACACCTGTCGCAAGCATGCAACTTACTCCATCGGAATTATTCTTCGGAAGATTGGTCAAAACAAAATTGCCAGTATCGGAACAATTACTGATCAGAAACAATATCAATGAAGAAATTATTCAAAAAAAAATTGACAAGAAAAAGGAAAAACAAAAGTATTACTATGATCGGAACGTAAAGTCGTTGCCGGCATTAAGCCTGAGCGATTTAGTAATTTTCAAAAAGAATGGAAAAGAATGGCATTACGGAACAATTGTTGGAATAGTTAACGACCGCTCGTATATTATTAAGGATTCATTCGACAATCATTTTAGACGTAATCGTAGGTTCATTGCCAAAACGAAGAATAAGGATTTTAGCGCTAGTGATCTAGTTTTTGAAGAAAATGTTAAGACAGGGTACTTGCACAATTTGCCAGAAATTCAAATCGCAAAGCCAGTTGATCTCGGTGAGTCAAATGTTGGCGATAATCAGAATGGCAAAACTCCTATGAATATTGTAATTGCGGATAAACCAGAGCTTCCAGTAGAGGTGGAAATTGACGATTATCATAATTCGTCTTCGGAATTTGAAACTGCTCGAATTGATGATTCAGATGCAAATATGGGCAGTGATGCAGAAGTCGTTCCAGAACCAGTGGTTCAGGACAGTTATAGAACGCGCAGTGGTCGTACTGTAAGACCACCGCAAAGATATGGCTGGTGAAAATTGTAAAAGTTATTAGGAGTAGCCTAGTCCAAATTATTATTGTTACTAATTTAGACTTAAAGAAAAAAGCGTGTAATGTGACATTAGAAGCAATGTCATCAAAAAAATGAGATGGCCATGAGAAGGGCAACATTGCTGCATGTGATAGCTGACGTTCATTATTAAAAAAAATTATATTAATAAAGCTAATAATTTTATACTTAAATAATATGTTATTTTATTAATTCGCTTGCATATTACAGTTATATTTTTGATGAAACTTAATACGAAGTTTTTATTTCAGAAAATTAAGTAATTTATTAGAAATTGCTAGAAATTCGACGAAATGAGGAAACCGGGAATTTCTTTATTTCGGTAAGTTGACATCTTCATTTTTACTTACCAAAACAACAAATATTTAGTTTGTAATGTGCCTAAATGGCTGTTAGTGTTTTATTTTATCCAAAAAGTGGTGAAAAAGTGAAAAGTTGGTCATAAAACAAATGTGAACGAATGCGATGCTGACAGTTCAATGTTTACCAGAAAATATTTCAGTGCCGGTGTATATGAAGTGTGTGTAAGAAAGTTTAAGGGACCGAATTTTTCTGTCTATTTTCCATTGCTGTTTTCATTGTGTTATAATAAATAAAGTTTATTCTTCGGTAAACTTATTATTTAAATAAATTTGTTTGCATTTGTGCTTTTACTTGCTCTATTAGACCATATTATAATGCATATACTAAATAATATTTTATTAATTTTTTTAAAATATTAGTTATTAATTTTTTAAGTACATTAAATTTTTCATCTTGTAATTTAGTTTTAAAGCATTTCTTTTCATGTTGTATACGATTAACTTCTTATTATGCACATAATTGTTTTCATATAATCAAATAACTTACAATTTATATTTTTATATGCTCTTCACTTTATAATTCTGTTTTAATAAATAATATATAGTGAAAATATCGAATAAATAAATAAATAATATTTTAAAATACAATACTGTGAGTTATTATAAATTTATAATAACTCACAGTATTGTAGTTTTGACATATCGAATGTATACAATCGGTTCGTGTGAGTTCGGCTTTTTATATCGAGGTTTTTAAGAGTAATTAATAGCTGTATTTCACTGGACCAATTTTGCTACTCACAAGTACTTGCGAGTAGATGCCCAATGGAATACAAAATTTACTGACAGCAGTAAAATATAACCTCAAAATAGTCAACAACTAAGTTTTTTGATACCTTAGATTAAATAAGAGCTGGATAGGCCTCTACACAGAAATTCTGTCCAAATTTTGTTGGCAATACAGTCGTAGAACGCACGCACATGCAATACAACAGAAACGGCGTAAATCATTGGGAGCCAATTTTAAACTACAGTATGCGATTGAAGCGGTTCGTTTAAAACCATTTTCATATGTGATATCATTTATGCGTACAGAAGCAGATTTTTTAATATTGCGAGTCTTGTTGTTCGATGGAATTAGTTTTGTAAATATGCAATAAAACACAGTATTTTTTTTTTAAATATTTATTTATTTATTCTGTATTTTCATTTTATTTATTTCACTGTATATTATTTATTCTTGGGAATACCGGATGCTGCTGCCACAATCCACTTTTCCCGCAACCATTTATTTTGTGGGAACCTGTAAAGTTAACATATAAATATACGATCGTAACATTTACTTTTTCAATTAAGAATTAATAGAAATTCACGTATTTTTTGCACTATTAAAAAAAATTCGGTTCCTTAAACTTTTTTACACACACTTTATATACACCGGCACTGTACTATTTTATGGTAAACATTGAACTGTCAACACCGTATTTGTTTACATTCATTGAATGCCGAACTTTCCACTTTTAAACACTTTTTGCACAAAATAAATCATTCAAAACCATCTGAACACATTATAAACTTTTTTTTTTAATTTCTGAAGTAAAAAACAAAATATTAACTTACCGAAAGAAAGAAATTCCCGGATTCCTCATTTTGTCGGTTGAGCGGCAATTCTTCATAAAACACTTCATTTTCTGAAATAAAAAATTCGTATTAATTTCTAGCAACAATATAACTACTTATAAATATACTTACATTTTCGTAAATTCTTCCAAATTGATAAAAACTACACTTTCACTTGCACTTCACTATTTGACACAATAACAACATCAGAAATGATAAAGCTAACCCCCCATTCTCCACTTTCATGGTGAATTAAATTTTCAAACTCTCCGAAAGTCTACAAAATTGAGGCGGTTTATATTTGATTGATATTAACGAAATGTTTAATAAACCTAAAATAGAATTCGATTTCGTATCAAAAGATTGTACAAAAAATAAAAATGACCTATCGTTGTATTTAAATTATATCTTTGTTTCCATTAAGTGAATTAAAATAAATATAAATTATGCTTTTGCAATTAAAGAAATTTACATTACGACACATAGATGGCAGTGGGTGTCATGTCTACATAAAAAGTTTTTGACACTCGTATCCCCTTAGCAAATATTTGTACACAAAATTGCGTATACATATACGGTAAGGGCCTATCCAGGTATTCTTTAATCTAAGATTATGAGGTTGTATTTTACTGCTGTCAGTGATATGTTCATTTTATTGAGAGTCTACTGCTAAGTACTGCACTGTAGCAAAATTAGTCCAATCGAATTCGCTTAATGTATGCACTTACCTTATTTTTATTTCGATTTCAACTGTTAAACAACCATCCTGCTAATTAACAAAACAATGAAATGTATGAATGTACTTGAACTACTACTGCAAAATTAAAAGATCTATTTCGGCGATAAAATAGGTGAAGAGTTGTAAATTCTTATAATTCTGGGGTTTTAAAATTTCGACAGGTCCGACATGATGCAGTTTTCATCACCGATATGAATAAGTATTCTTTAATCGGAAGTACCTACCATATTAGTTGTATAAAAATTCAGTGGTCATTTAACAATTGTCAGAAAGCGTTATCTTTTATTTATTGAGTGTTTCTGCAGTCATCGAATTAATTTCATAACATCATTTGTTAATTAATAATCATTAGTTGATTAATTGTCGTTTGTCGATTTAATTATTCTGATTAAGATAAGAAACATTGTTTAAAATGAGCGAGGTCTGGTATAGTTGAAAAATTAAATGATTGAAAGTTAACATACTTGCTGGAATGCTGTTGAGAATTTGCTGGAATTAAAAAAAAATCGCGTAAAAATTGTAAACCCAAAGCCTATCCTACTTTAAGTATGAGAAAGTTGCTAATTTGCTGATAAAAATGAAAAACATTGTTCCAAGATAGGCGATTCTTTCGTCGAATTGGGTTATTACGAAAATTACTGACACGCCAAATAAATTACACGGCATTGGGCTTTATATTTTATTGGCTGCTTTACCAAATAGTTTCCAACCGATGATTATGGCTCTGGGAAATAGTGGTTCAACGTTGATATCTGATTTGATCGATCCGAATTAATGGATTCAAGTGCAAATGAAATAAAGCAATCCTCTGCTTTCTTTGGGGTAGGTAAGCGAATCAAAAAGCTATATTTTAAAATGCTATTTATTTGTTGAAAGTGGGAAAATGCTCAACAATGTAGTTATAATAAAAATTCAACACTATCAAATGAAAAAAAACCAAAATGTGAAGAATCAAGTAGCAAACCCTGCGTTTTCTGTAACCGCCATTCAAACAACGGGTACTCCTTGTTTGTCAAAGCGGAACAATCAATGAATTGTTTGTTGATAGTGGCGATTCACAACATGTGTCACCATATGAATATTTGTTTGATAAAATAAATTTTTCCAATATTAAACAATCTGCAAATGCAACATTAAACACTATGACACCTGAAGAAGCATAATATGGAAAGAAAGCAGATGTCAGTCATCTTCAATAATTGGGTTGTTCTCTCATTCTGCATATTCTAAAACGAAAACGTTGCAAATGGAACAAAAAGTCAAAGTAAATGGTCTTTGAGATTTGCTGAAGGTGTTAGGGGTTATAGTTGCATCGATCTTCAAATAAAGAAATTTATATTGAGTCGTTACGTAAATTTCTTTCAAAAAAATAATAGGAATAAAATTGATGACCGATGCAACTATAACTATTTTCTTAAAAAAATGTTTGGCTCTGATTTTTTTTTGCTCAGCTATTTTTGCCATTTTCATAAAAAAATATTCTTTTTATAATATAAAAATTCCCATCAAACAGATAATTATATAAAACAAAACAAAATATTTTGAAATAGTATACTTTAATAATATTAGTATGCGCAATATTTTGAAATAAACAGTCTACTTTAATTATACTATACGATATGGTATGATTTTGAGGTGTAAGGACTAATTTCAAACATCAGAAAGTTTCTACCTTTTCCAATTAATAAATTACAAACTGTTATAAATATATTGTCCAATGCTAAAACAACATGATATTTCCGTAAGTTAATGGAAAAAGTAAGTTTCGTGCAAAAACTCGAAATAATTTTATATAACTAATTACATAATTATTCGTACGTAAATATAGAAAAAATAATCATCTTTATATATTTGCATCTTTGCACCTTGTTACCATCCTTCTCAGTCCCTATCCTGCCTGTGTTCGTGTATCTAAATGAAAAAAAGAACTCTCCAAAGTGTTGTGATGCCTGAATCGATATCGAAATTTTATTTAATAAAAGTCATACATGGACAATTCTGAAAATTTTCCTTTTTTTAAAAAACAATATTTGCTATTGTTATCCATAAAATTTGGTAATAATACAATTGATTTGAATTTAATACAAAACAATCCATAAAATTAAAAGAAACCGTAACCAATTATTAATATTGGAGGGTTATACTAAAAACAAAACTAAATGCAAATAAAAGTAGTATGACATTTCTATTTACAATAAATTAGTTTAAACCAAAATAAAAATCATAAAAATATCTCCATAAGAAGAATAGCTATTTGAACAAAAATAATATGAAACCTTTAAAAATCTTCATATAAAGTGCCTTAACTCTTATAAAACGATTGTGTGCAAATAATAAATGTCCAACATTACTATACTAAATATTTTTTTAAATAATATATACATTCTCATCAAAACAATTATATAAAAAAAACAAATAATATTTTGAAATAAACAGTCTGCTTTAATTATACTATACGATGTAGAATATCAGAGCATTCTTACATTTTCCAATTAATAAATTGCAAACTTAAAAAATTTACTGTCCAATGCTATATAAAACCACATGATCCTTTCGTAAGGTGAAAAATAAAGTAACTTTCGTGCAAAGAATCTAAATTATTTTATATAAACTAATATAACTAATTACATAATTATTTGTACGTAAATATATATACAAAAAATAGGTTTTTTTTATCTATTTTCATCTTCGCATCTTGTTACCTTCTCTCTCTTTCCCTATTCCTCTCCCTCATTGATTTTTTTTCCTGTTTTTCTTTCCAATTTTTTTATTTCTTTGTCCTCTCACTTCTTTTTTTTATTATTTTTATTTATTTTTCTTCCTCTACTATGGAGAACTTAACACCCTCGGTTGGGTTCAATATGCCCCTTATATTTTCGGATAAATTTTTCTGCCTATTGTGGGTATGAGAACACATCTCAGCACCAATGTCGAACCCCTTACATCCTCCTGTGAAACATACCGTTAATAAAATGTTTATCCAAATTTTTATACCTTTCTCATCCCTATCCAATATCCCAAAATATACCTTTCGTTATTTTTTTCAAACCATAAGACATTACAATATTGCAAGGGAATCAAAATCGGATATCTAGTGCACCAGCAAAAAATGAAACTAAATACTCTCCTAGTTCAGATACTGGAGAAGGACAGGCAAGCCTGATTCACTATAATGTTGAGAACCCCATTTTATCAATTTATGTAGATGTAGTTGGTAAAACTTATATTCCAGAAATTTCAATATCACCACAGTAACTGAGAAACTCGCAAAGACAACCAAACGCCCAAAATTTCGATAATTATGTAAAGAAGCATTAAACAGTGATAATAAGGAAGAGTGGAAACCAGTCATGGAAAGGAAAATTAATGGCTAGCTGAAAATGGTATAAATTGGTTGATTGGCTTCTTAAAAGAAAACCAATCAAATCAAAATTGGTATTTCAAAGAAAATGTAAGGAATTTAGAAACATTAATCGTTACAATGTATGTAAATAGAATAAGTCTATGTATGATTTAAGCAAAATCATAATTTAGGTCGATGATTTTTTAATATATTGGCAGCATGAATCCATTTTAAATAATCTAAGAGAAACGTTTGCAGCTCTTTTAAAATTAAGGATTTAATTGAAATGAGGAGTTGAAATATACGATATATATAGTACTATATATAATTAACTAATTGGTTGCCTCATATAGACATTTTATTTGACATCGCCGTATAAAAAAGCTTTTCTTATATCAAATTATTTTAGCTGCATCTTGTTCATAGATGCCAACAACAAAATTATACGGATCGACGTTAATTTCACAAATTGGCTGAAAAATTCTTCATAGTCTACACTACACCATATTGTTATATAAATCTACGAATCACCAAACGCGCTCATTATTGCTCCGTCGAGTGGTTCAACTAAAATGCAAATATCATTTTTGGTTAACGAATTATATTCGTCATTCATTGCATACTTCTATTGTTGTACCTCTGCTTCTTTATACCATATGTCTTTGGTTCAGTCTCGATTGCTGAAAAACCTATTTCAATCAATCGATCTGGTGCTTTGGCTTGTAATCGCAGATTGCATTTTCGGTTGTTCCATCCGTTTTCGCTTTGCACTAATTACCGTTCACTGAATTTACCACCATTTGTGTCTTCGTCATTTCATAAGTCACTTGTTTGCTCAAAAAATATCTTTTTTTGTTGAGCAATATCTTCTTACCTGTATTATTTTTCTTTTGTCTCGAGTCATATACTTTTTTGATTTCATTTCATTGAAACGAACAATACAGCTGAAAAAACGCTTTGACCATTTTCATCGTACAGTCGAACATTTTTTATTGTGGACTCGAATTCAACTAAAAACACCTTTTTTGCTGTTGAATCCTATATCCTATGACCATTTTGCCTTGGAATTTAAACAAAACTCCGTCCCAAAAATTTTGATATGACCCAAATATGGTTTTTGACCAAACCATTATATGTTGTGCTATCAATACACTTGCTATTTGTTGTACGATTTAACAAATATTCTGCTGAACAAACTGCCTCTAGCCCTAATGATTTCGACAAACCGCCTGCAATAAGCATTGCTCTTGCGCTTTCTTAATTCGTCCGTTTCTTACATTGTAGCTGACCGTTTTGCTGTAGATTGTACGCTGTTATGTATTCAATTTGAATGCTTTCGTTTTTCATCAGATTTTTAACTCCAACGTAAATGCTTTATGCGAACCATGTACCTAACTTTTTCACTTTAACAGGTTGGTGAACCGAAAAATTGTTGTTTAGTCATTTATCAGCATGAAGTAACGGATACCACTAATTCCAGTTTCTTCCAATGGTCCGCCTAAATCTACATGAATATATTCTCCCTCTGTTGGTGGTCGCTTAATTAATTTTTCATGCGTTGATCTTATCACTTTTCCAAACTTACGACGGCGTTATGTGAAACACAGCCCATGTCACAATCAATTTATTGCGGAAAAAGTTTGGCGAGTATTTAATTTCAAGAAATGCAGATGTGCTCTGCCAAATTTTATTGGTTTTATTAAAAAAACAAAATATTACTCTTATTGATAAATCTTGTATAAACATAAACGTTAAACCTGACTGTGCAAGTGTGACTGCATTTAGAAAAAAATATTTATATGTTTCTGAATTAAAATGCTTTCAATATTATGGTATCTTCTTTTTTTGTTAAATAAATTTGTTTTCTTATTATTATTTTAATATTTATTATTAATTTTTGTATAGCCTTCCCATCTCTTATTTCTTTTACCTGATGCCGTTATTTTTTTGAAAATTTTGATTCTAATTTTTTTCTCTTTGGCCTTGAAGACATTAACACCTTTGGCGTTTCCAACATGAATTCTGTGTTTTATGGTGTGCATTCCTTTTTGTGTTATGTGGATGTGAGAATACCCCACTGCTAACTTTCGAATCTCCCATAAGCTTTGCAATGCCAACAACTACCATACCACGGCAGTATTTATGTATTCTCTGAGGACGGCTGGAAGCTCTGGAACTTAACCTTGATTGATTTTAAAATATACCTTCATCATAAACTTAGGAAATATTTAACATAACATAATGATACCCAACGTGGGGCTGAACTGATATAATTTGGTGTTTTGACTCTTCATTGGTCATCATCTTAAAGTGCACATTAAAATAATCTTAATGGCAGATATGCTTCAGTGGGATTTCTTTTTTCTTAGTCTTGAGAATTGCGCGAGTTTGACTTTATATACATATATTATAATTATATGTATATAATATATGTATACCGCGACACGATGATGTTCTCTTCAAGGACCATGATCTTGTAGATAGAGGTAACCTTGAACAATTATTAACGCAAAGAAAAAAATGAAATTACATTTAAGTTGTAAGTAGAAAACAAAGAATGTATGTATAATTTTGTATGTTCTAGTACTTGCATTTAAAATGCTAAGGATGTGTCTACTATATTTGTTTTTTTCAAATTGATTATTTTTTTGAAAGTTCTTAGGCAATGAATCTTTATTTTTCTTTCTGGTCAGCGGTCGAAAATAAATTGAAAGATATCCGGGCGTGAATTGTAGTTATGTTGTTGCTACCATTATTGTAATTGATAAATGATGTAAATAATAATATCATCATAACAAAATAACATATACATATATTATGTTTAAATTTTTTGTTGAAACAAATAACATTATTATCTTTATAAGAAAATTAATTCAACGTAGGATAAGAATAATTTAATAAAATAAGAAAAAAAAAAGACTATTTGGGCTATAAAAAGGAGAAGAATTCGAATAATTGTTAATCAGCAAAATATTAAAAAAAATGTTTCTTCTCCCTCTCCTTTCCATATATATTGGTCTTCTTTATAATTACCTTAAGATTAAAATTAAGAAATTTTATTCTACAATATAAAAATTAATTAGGTTCAATTATAATATCTAACTTTAGGTGCTCGCTAATTTTACCTGCATATTGGGGTAAAGTTATTTTTCCTTTTCATATATAATTTTTTTTATAATATATATTTATATTATTTCCAGAGCGCTTAGTTTTAGTAAAATTTTAAACAATGAATATAAGAAATAATTATAGTTACGAAAACAAAATTTGCACGTGAAAAAGGATAAGTTCAGACTTTAAATATATTTCCCTCTATTATATAAAAAAGTTTTTTTTTGTTGCCTTTTATTATGATGTATGTATGAATTTTTGTTGTTTCAATATGTGTGTTTTTTTAAGTCATTTTTTTTAAGTCATTTTTTTGTAGTCATTTATATATGTAAGGATGTTATAGACATGGGTAGAAAAAAGTTAAATTTGAGTGAAAAGGAGAGGAAAGAGCGTAAGCGTATTCAAAAGAATACTGCGAGAAAGCGTGTTTATGCAAAAAATCGAGAAAGGGAGATTAAAAATGTAATGAAAAATTATAACGAAAACAAACCTGAAAAGAGAAAAGCTGCTCGCGAATATTACCATGCGACTAAAGATGAAAAAAAGGCCAAAAAGCAAAAATTGATGTTAGGATTGTATGAAGCGGGAAAAAAAGTAGAATATTTGGACGTAGGGCATATGAAAAAAGAATGCGAACATTGTCACGCATTTTTGGTGTGATGATGTTTTCCCTCTATTAAGTAGAATATTTGACATAGGGGGGATGGGAGTTGGTGAGCGAAGCGAGCAGGAGGCGAAGCCTTCTAGTATTATATATATATTAAAGTAAAATGTTGTCATTTAAAACAATATTACTTTAATATAAAATTTTGTCGAATTTAAAATTTTTATTATGTACGCATCTAGTTTATATGAAGAAATTTAATTTTACAAATATAAAGTTTGCTAAAAAAAATATTTTGCAAATTGTTTGCTTATTAAAATATTAATTGAGTAATTAGGAAATAAAAATATCGAAAATTTATTTATTGATTTACCGTATTTATCGCTAAATCAATAAATAAATTTTCGATATTTTCATTTATCAGTTCAATAAGCTAAATAAAGAAATAATTAAATAATAAATAATTTAATATATATATATATATATATACAATATATATATATATATATATATATATAGATAGATTTTAAGGTAAATGTTTACAAAATATTATAGATTTTCAATTAAACGTTAATATACCAGTAATGATGATTGCCATAACCGTGAATATTCTTGGAAGAAAAATAATTAAGACTAAATTAATTTATAAACATAGAAATATGGAATATTATATTTGAGCTTTATTGGCACTTATTTTGCAATTTATTATTAAATAACATATAGCTTATAACGGAACACACTTATATTTATTCATTACATTTTTTATAACCGAACACATTTTATTTTGACAATTAATCTCTACAATTGAAATCAATTTTAAAACGTCACTTTAAATATCTGTCATGGTTGCTTCAATTTCAAATAGAAATTGCATGACGACTACATTGGTTGATGTTGTGTTGGCTCTGATTAATTCCAGTGTGGGTAATATATGGTCGTTCACTCGAATGATATTGGTCCGGAAATGGTTTCGATCGTCTGGATCGTGCTGGGTGTACATTGTGTGAAGGATAATTATATTCTCTCCCTCAGAATGATATTTGATAGGAGTTCGGGAGATGTACTGATGACACCGATTAATTCGCTCGATCAATTATAAGTTTTTGGTTTAGTTCCCAAGTAATGATAGCATTTATCCATAGAGATTGTTTCCCAACACGATGGTCAAGTGATATTTTTCTGCAATTATTGGACCAGATACATTTTATGCAATTGATGCTAATATAGGTCGGTGTTTCTGACTAAATACCTTGTCGTGTCCCTGGCATACCACGCAATGCTCTATCTTCGAATCAGATAAAGATGACTATTCCGGTGAAAGGTGAAACTTTATAAATCACAATTAAGTTAAAAAAGTTATATAAGCGAAAGATTAATATTTAAAAAAGCTTTATAAGCGAAATATTTAAGAAATTTAGTAAAAAAAACATAAAATTATATAAGCGAAGGATTTAAGAAATTAAGTGGAACCCGATAGAAAATATAAATAGAGTATAGGAATTCAGTTAAAAAATATGGATCACGTTATAATAATTAGTGAAAAAGAAAAATTTTTGCCAAATTATTCATTGGAGGGAGTCAGACTAAGATGAAGTATTAAAAAAAATACTAATTATGAGGGAATGGAACCCAATAATAAAATTACCTTCTTATATATTTATGTATAATCTTTCCCGGTCTTAGTTCTTGTTAGAACTGTATGTGTAAACAAAATATATTAATGATATAATGAAATTAATATCAAATAATTTACCAAATAAATTCAAGTTTATTTCGTCCGTAGTTTCATTGTCTTTTGGATTTTTTCCCTCGTAAATTTTCTTGAAAAAGTCCGGTTAATGTAGGAGCCCAAGTCTTTCAGCGCAACCACCAGACCAAGATACCCGAAAAATAATTTTCGAGGAGCTCGTCGCATTCCATCCGTTTCATGCCGACTCAAGAACGCTGTAGCGAGAGCTACAATTAGCCGAGATGGGCATTTGACAAACAAACGCTCATACTCTCAAACCAATCGCTACTCACGTATCGTTCTAGCCCCACATTTGGCACCATTTGTTATGGTTCTCATTGGACGAACTCTAAAGGTGTCAAGCGGCTGAGTGTTGGTAGAAAAAAATTAAAATTAATTTTAATTAATGGGGACGTTAAGTTATAGAGGGATAGAGAAAAAAAAATCTTCATGCGGAGGTTTATTCAGGACACACGAAAGGTGTGAACTTCTCCAGCGTAAAAGGATGAGGGCTAGACAATGGAAAGGTCAAGATGAAATGTGGGGAAAATATCGATGGAAGAAAAAAATGAGTCATTTTGGATGGAGTCTTGATGTTAATTGCTCCTTTCTATCCATCCCCAATTTTACCCTTGGCATATCCTTTGCCCGTTATGATGTTGGAAGTGCCCCTATGTATACGATGACGATTTATATTCAAGTTCAGCTCCTGATGATGCAATTACGGAGAGGACAATGATAACTCGGAAAAAAACGGGGAGTAAATCAAAATTAATTAGTGCGTATTAATGTATAATTTATCATACAACATAAAATTTTTATTTAAAAAAACTGATTGTACAATAAAAGAATTTGGATTTTAAAAAAATATAAGAAGGAAATATATTGATTCTTTTTGCATAAAAGTTATAATGTATTTGATTAGGTAAAACTAGTTGGAGTACAGGCGCCATTCGTTGGAAAGAAATAAATACATTCGGCAGTGGCAAAATTGTTGGGATTTTATTTTCTCATCCCGATGGTGGACCTTCGGTTAGATCGGTGATATAGTGATATTGGCTACTAGTAAATCCCTTTTTGATGGAACATTAACATCGCTTACCAGAATCGCTTTAAATTCGATTGTAGTCCAAATTGGCATACTACAAGCAGCTCAATAGGATTGAGAAGACTGAGCAGCACGTTTTCTTTTACTACATCCGATTTCTAGTGGATAGAGAGGAGCCTGTAGTAATAACAATAACTGACTGAAAGAGAGAAGTAATAACTTTTTGAGTATGCATATGGTCAATGAATGAATTATTACTGCATCCAAAGATGAAATCTGACTACCCTTAAGACGACATTCATTTATTATCTATTCTTGCATAGTGTAAGTGACGGCATGCCTTGCATAAGACCAATGAATGGATAACTCGCGTTTGAAATAGGTGGTTAAACGAACGGAGTCTGATGTCAGCCATACCTTATTTCTCGCAGATTAAACTAAGGGAGTCTGATTTCAGCCATTCTTAGCTTACTAAATATTTTATCATGATGCTATTATGCCGCATATCACCAGTGAAAATTGCTCTAATGTTTAGTGCTTTATTTTTATATTTGAAAGGTAAGAAACTATTCATATTACAAGCACTTGACAAATTTTAATATGAAACTACGATTTGTTCTGTATGAATTATGGTAGTATGTATCGAATTTCTTGGTGAGATTATGGTAATATCTAGGCACATTCTTTGGTTCAGATTGCTCGTAGGGTATTTCATACATTATTGCACAAGTGCATTGATAGTATTTTGCTATATACTAGGATAAGATATTTACTTGACTGGGTAGACTTAAGAAAATGATATAAATTTTAAGACATTTTGTAGAATGAGAAGAGTAATATGTTTCAACTCAAGCAAGTGACGTCTTTTGATTGGGCATATCACGATGCCTAAAAGTATCGGATCCGTATAGGAGCGGCATTTTATATCAAAAACTTTGATGGCAAGTACTACTCTGCCTTAAAGCTCAACCTAAGTCTGGGTTGAGCGGTGAAATCAACTGTAAAAAATAAAAATATACATGGTAAGAAATATCATCAAATAAATTTAAAATCACTACATGGCGAATATGCTACCTGCCGGTCTGAAGATAACTGAAGCAGTAGAACACGTCAAAATCCGAACAGATCCTTATCCGCTGAAAACGTAATCAAAAAGGTTTACTCTGCAAAAAAAAGAAAATTCCGGAGAGAAATATTCTGGTTAGAGGAGAAAAAACTATTCAACAATAACGGATCGGGCACATAAAAATAAATTCAACCTTACAGCGAAAGCTTCTCTGATTCCAACATAGATAAATGCTACTGAGGATTTTTTTTGGAATTGGCGGAAATGTACCACGACATCCCCAATGTAAAGGAACGCGAAAATTATTTAAAATTATATGGTGTGCCCGCCTATCGAAAAAGCCCAGAAGCTAAAGTGAAAGAGAGCCAATCAGATACGACTAAGAGAAATACTAAATAGCAATTTCACAATGTTGAACTTACAAATTAAATTATCAGCTACCAAGTAAGGCAATTCTCGCGTAGAGAATTTTGCAAACAGAATTTCTGCAATAATATCAGAATTAAATAAAAAACAAACAAGTGACTTGAAAAGAACTAGCCAAAAAATATGGCAAAAAATTTAACGACGACTTGGCATTAAGTGCATTTAGAAAAGAAATAAATACAAAATTGCAATAAACGATTAATGTAGCAACATGTAAGATGTTCCAGGAACCAATAGCCTGTGAAATGAAAATCGAAGTCTATAAACACACACGTTACCAATGCAACTAATAATAATTATAGTATAAATAATATTAGCTATGAAAGACAACAAATCCATAACCAAGCCAATAGAAGAAGTAGCTTTAGTACCAATTATGATAATTACAATAGAAACTCTTATATGAGAAATAATAATAACAATAATAATTATTATTATTATAATACCAATAGCGGAAATATGATGTATAATATAAATCATAATAGGCCTAAAAATAATAATATATCTAATAACAATTATAGGGTGGTCCATCTAGCGGTTCCATTTTGAACTACTATTTATTTGAAGTACTAGAGTGTTAAATGTCAACACGAATTGACAGATTGTTAGTTGAAAGTTAGAATTTTACGAAATGGTAATCCATACGCTTGAAGAAAAAGGGGAAATATTGAGAACTTACTTCCAAAGTGGTGAGTCTTCAACCCAAACTGTGAGAAATTAAAAAAAAAAATGAGTAAAGATCGAATGCCATCACGTGAATTTGTGGGCAAATTCGTGAAGCGAGTTCGCGAAACTGGTTTGTTGGTTGCCAAAGCAACTCGTTCCCGCTCTAAGACAGTGCGTACGACCGGGAATATTGCCGCCGTTGCTGAAAATGTCAGTGATCATCAATCAACATCAACTCGTCACCGTTCTCAGGAATTGAACATTTCTCTGTTGAGAATTTTGCACAAAGACCTCGGTATGAAAGCTTACAAAGTTCAATTAGTCCAACAACTAAAGCCGCATGACTATCCGATGCGTTTTGTGTTTGCCCAATGGGCTCAAGATCAATTGGCCGAAGATGAGCATTTTTACCGAAAAATCATCTTTTCGGATGAGGCCCATTTCCACCTCGGTGGGTATGTCAACAAACCAAATTGTCGCATCTGGGGCTCAGAAAATCTATACGTTACCATGGAAAAGCCGATACATCCACAACGAGTCACGGTTTGGTGCGGATTTTGGAGTGGAGGCATCATTGACCCGTTTTTCTTCGAAAACGATGAAGGAGCTGCCGTTACGGTCAATGGTGAGCGCTATCGTGGCATGCTCAACGAATAAAACGCTATCGTGGCATGCTCAACGAGCGCTATCGTGGCATGCTCAACGAATAAAACCGGAATTCGAAAAACATACACTAGTTTTTTTAAATTTACTTTTTAAAATAGTATTGAACCTTGATATTTAAGAATGAAACACAACATCATTTAAATAACTGCCACGGCTGGCGTTACAGTACCCCATTCGAAGTATCGATATGCAAAGGAAATCATATCAATATGAATAAATGAATAAAAATAAGATAAATAAAAATTTTTTACACTCTTGATATAACAAGTTTTTTCACCAAATTGAACTTGAAAAGAGATCGAGGCCACTGAGAGAATTTTTAACATATAGAGGCTATAATCTTATATGTGTATATCTTCAAACCAAAGGGTAATAGTTTAAAATATAATCCTTTAGTTTGAAGATATCCACAAACAGCTTTTAGCGCATACTATCCTTAGCACTAGCGGGTTTAGACTAATGTGCATTTGTGTATGTTGACTACATACTAGTTTTTGGTTCAGACTATCGTAACTACAATGATAACCTAGGAAGGGTATTCAATAGATTAAGTGAATACAATCTTAAATTGAATCCCGAAAAATAAAGTTTCCTAAAAACGGAAGTCATTTACCTAGGACAGTTTATAACATCGAAGGGAATAAAAACTGATTTAAGTAAGAATCAAGTTATAGAAAATTATTGCATACCAAAAACTCTGACGAAGTGATGTTATTCGTAGTTTTTGGAAATTACTATACACGTTTTATACCGCAATTTGCGAAAATAGCTAAGCCGCTGAACCACTTAACGAAGAAAAATATACCGTGCAAATGGACAAGCGAATGCACAAGGGATTCGATAAATTAAGAAAATTATTGATAGCCTACCCTTACTCCAATTCCCTGACTTTGGCAGACAATTCATTATAACAACCAATGCCTCATATTATGCCCAGAGAGCAGTTCTGTTTCATTGACAATAGCTTACGCTAGCAGGACTCTAATTAAATATGAACTTAATAAACCAATCATAGAGCTAGTAAGCAAACATTGGGGTAGAAATCACTAGGCTATCCCTATATGGCAGAGGGTTCAAGATAGTAACCGATCACCGCCCATTAGTGAGCTTATTCAATATAAAAATCTCTCATCTAAATTAACTCGAATTCACTTAGATATGATGGACTATCGCGGATAAAGAACGACAAAGCGTATTCCGAAAAATATTAGAATAAAGGCTAAAGAATGAAAAGGAGCTCAAAGTAAAATTTATGAAAGTTCCAAGAATACTAAAGAAAAAACGTATCAATCCTATATTTGGGAATACACCTCTATCTCAGAAACAAGAAATATAAAACGTTTCCAGTTCAATAAAATAAAAGAAATGATACAAAAACCTTTTAAAATCATCATATAAAGTGCCTTAACTCTTATAAAATGATTATGCGAAAACCATAAATTTCCAACATTATCAAAATAAATATTTTTTTAATAATTTACCAATTCTCATCAAAACAGATAATTATATAAAATTAAACAAAAAAATATGTTGAAATAAACAGTCTACTTTAACTATACAATACGCATACAATGTATGCTATGTACTTATACTTTGGAGATTTAAGGACTAATTTTATACGTCAGTACATTCCTACATTTTCCAATTAATAAATTACAAACTGTTATAAATATACTGTCCAATGATAAAAAAACATTAACTTTTCGTAAGTTAATGAAAAAAGTAAGTTTCGTGCAAAAACTCGAAATAATTTTATATAAACTAATATAACTAATTACATAATTATTTGTACGTAACTATATTAAAAAAATTAAGAATCAGCAAATTTTTAAAAAGGAAAGTTTGAAATAAAAATTTCTCTTCTCAAAAAAGCTAAATTTTGAAAAATATGTAATCATAAAATAAATACGTTTTTCTCTAGAAAAAATCTGAAATAAGGCGGGCACTCCAACTATATTTTTAGCCATAAGACGATTGGCCATAAGACGAGCATTTTCACCTAAGGCTCCGCCAATCAGGTCGTCGATCGGCTTCATTCATTTTTTGTTCTTTTTCTTCTCCTTTTTTCTTTTCTATTCTTTTTTTATTTTTTTTAAGAAAATGGTTTTTTTTCATTTTTTTCGCCTTTCTATTTTTGTCTTCTCTGCTCTTGATTTTTTTCCTGTTTTTCTTTTCAATTTTTTATTTCTTTGTTTTCTCACTTCTTTTCTTTATTAATCACCTCCCCTCTTCTTCCTCTAGCATGTAGAACTTATTACCTTCGTGTGTCTCCATTATCGCGCTTATGTTTTTGACATGATTTTTTCTGTCTATTGTGGGTGTGAGAGCACATCTCAGCACTAATGTCGAATCCTCCACATACTCCTGTGAAACATAACATGAATAAAATTTTTATCCAAATTTAAATACATATCCAACATCCAAAAAAATACCTTTCGTTATTTTTTTCAAACCATAAGACATTACAGTACGGCAAGGGAATCAAAATTGGATGCTATATAGTACACCAGCAAAAAGTGAAATTAAATCCTCTCCTAGTTCAGACACTAGGGAAGAGATGCAAACCTGATTCAGCATAATGTTGACAACTCCATTCTATAAAATTATGGAGATGCAGTTGGTAAAACTTATATTCCAGAATTTTCAATATCACCACACTAACTGAGAAACTCGTAAAGACAACCAAACACCCAAAATTTCGATAATTATATAAATTCAGAAGCATTAAACAGTGATAATAAGGAAGAGTAGAAATCAGCTATGGAAGGTGAAATCAATGGTTAATTTATAATGGTATAAGTTGGTTGATTTATCGCTAAAAAGAAAACCAATCAAAGCAGAATGGGTATTTCAATTAAAATGAAAGGAAGATAAAAACATTAATCGTTACAATGTATGTAAATTTAATAAGGCTATATATGGTCTTAAGCAAAGTTGACGTGTTTGGAATAAAAAATTAAGGAACTGATTTGACTTCAAAATTTTTACCGTGAGATTAATGTTGGTATTTCTCAAGTAGTGAAATTAAATGTAGACAATCAAAGCGCATTAAATTGATCAAATTCACATGGCTATAGTCAATAAACCAAACATTTTGATGTTCTGTATCATCATTTATGTGAACAATATAGATGGTACTATTACCATATCATTTTAACTGCGGATATTTGAATTCATAAATCTATAATTGGAGTTCTTTTATTCTTCTTCATTCGTGCATACGGAATGATTATCTTTTTGCCTAATGACCAATTTGACCAAACGCATTGGATTTGGTTTTCTTTTCCAATTCATTAATGTTCGACCTTAGTTTGAAGTCCTTTTGTTTGGTTTTTGCAGCAAATTCAATATCCGACAATGAAGATTATCACCATTCATTCGATTCAAATAATAACTAAATTATCCTCTTATAACTATCGATATATGGGTTTCATTCGTATTGTACCAGACTATCTTTTAATTGTTGAACTTTACTGGTAAACCACTAATAATTCGCACCATACCATTGTTAACTTGTTCGTTAATTTTTCCCACTGTTATTCTATTTCACATGCTACTGATTCACTTTTACCACATAGCCAGCCATTAATTCTTCATCTCTCATTTTCAATGAAAGATATTCTTCCTAAGAAGACATTACAAGAATTTCGGAATTCTGGCCAACTTGTTTATAATTTACATGGCTGTTTCCCATGTTCAATAACCAATAATTGAATAATAGCATTCAAGTTTTTGTTCGCTATCCATATTGAACAACAAATTAAGTTTTCAAATTTGGGTTATTATCTTTAAATTACAATTAATAACTGAATATATGTTACTCTGTTCTACATATTTAATGAAGTAAATAAGCTTACAATTAGAAATTTAATAGTGAAATTTACTTACAAAGTATTATGAAATAACATTGCTTATAATCTACAATAAAATATGAAATTAAATATTAGGAAAATCTAACGAACTAAATTTGATTATGATGTTAAATGTGGATCATATAAAAAATACATACTGTCAATATTCGTTATTTGCTTGGAAGGGAAGTGGGTGGTAAGTGAGTGACTATATTAACTTTCATGGACTTTTTCCTCATTTTGTTCATGTGCATCTTTATCAGCTTGAGATGCATTGTCAGATGGTGCTTTTCCTCAACATTATTTGTTAATGCTCTTGTTAGCAACAATTTGGAATTTCCACAACCGATAATTCGAACCTTCTTCCTGTTTCCAAATGGAGATCTTGTGAAATACTTTTAAAAACAATGTAAAAATTAAAATAAATAAGATAATTGTTTATTTTATTGTTCCGAGAATTCAATAATGAGGATCATATTCTCCCTTGACCTATGTTGTTAAAATATAAAAGTACCAAATAAACATTTATGAATAAAATAAAATTCTATGTTTATATATACTTAAAGTTATCCAGTTCAACGAACTATTCAACTCAGACTACGTAGTGAGTCGTAGTCTATGTTTATATATACTTACATCATTATAATGAAAAGAAAATAATTTTGATATAAGCCTACGTAATTGTAGTCTGCTAATGCACAACAGTATCCACTGTAGGCACAAGCACACTACATCACTACACTTTAATTGAGCATTACTAATTGCTAATTGATAATTGACTATTGCTTATTAAATGCAAAGCGCAATGTGCTAGTTTTTGCGGTTCGTTTGTTGGTTTTTGTTGCGGCTTATTTGTTATTGTTTCAGTTTGTTATTGTTGTTGCTGCTTGTTTTAGCTTATTGTTGAGGGTTATGATTGTTGTGGCTTATTGTTCTATTTGCTGCTTTTTGTTACTATTGCTGCATATTGCGGCTTGTTGTTGTAGTGGCTGCGATTATTCTATAGTGACTGTTGTTGCAGGTGCTGTTATTGAAGAGGTTGCGATTGTTGTTGATAAAGTTGCGACTGTTGTTGAATGGTTTGTTACTGGTTTGGTTGCACCTGTTGTATTGGAAGCAAAAAATACCAGCTATTAACTAGGGGAGCTCATCAAATAATATTTTTTTTAAACAAGAAAGTAAATCAAAATAGTGGCAAACTGGACTTTCTCCTACGTTTTTTGTACATCACTTGACGCCAATAATAACTGAAATTTAAATCGTCGATCTAATAATGAATAGCCACTCTCCAAATATTTTAATAAAATCATTACTCTGGCAGATTCCGAGACTCTATCAACGATTATTCATACAAACCGCGGGTTGCCTTATCTAATTTTTTTATACGAGTTATTGGATGATAAAACCGTATGCCTCGATATTGATATCTAAGTTGGAAAGTGCCATCAAACATTCTTTAACAAAGATTCCGATGACGTACTGGGCATGTTCAAAATTCGGTCTACCAACTTACTAGCCATAAGCTTCTAAAATGAGCTATTGTTATGCGCGTGCACTATTTCCTTGAATATGCTAAATCGCAATCTTGGTCGGTCACAATATGAACTTAGTATTCGAGTGATTTCGGGTTAACTTTGTTCGACAAGTGAACACATACTTAGCAATCGAGTGATAATTCGTAGCCAAAGTGGAAAGGTAAAGTCCCCGTAGTCGAAGCGTTGTTTTTATACTGATCCCACCGACAGTAATAAACGTTTTTGAGTTAAACTGTCATTCAGATTAGCAACTTTTTACCGATCCGTGCAACATCTTCGGTGGATGCGATACTGAACGAAGGTGCATGGCCATCAAATAAAGCATTGTCGTTACGGGCGGTTTCAGTAACAGCTTTAATAATAATAATGATCATAATAATTTTAGGTCTTATAATAAAAACAGTAATTATAATAACCCGCAAAATCATAACAGACATTTAAACTAAGAACGAAAGTCCGCGGATACATAATTTAAATATGTGCAATTTTGTAACCCTAAAATATAGTAATAGCAATGTAACCTTTCTAACAGATACAAGTACAGATGTATCCATATGTAAAAACAATATAATACACAATCAGCTGATAGACCAAAATAAAGTAATACGATAACGAGCATAACTAAACAAAATATCCACACAAAGTGCTTAGCGTTCATAAATTTAAAATATGAAAATGAAATGATAAAACATGGGTTCCATGTATTCAATCATAATCTGCCAATAATCACAGAGATGATTGCCTAGTGAGATTTCCTAGTGAAATATTTGGCAACGATTGATTACGAAATCACATGCAATCTTCGTCTAGTTTATTGTCTATTGTAGCACTACCGCCAGAAGATTCCATGGTTCAATGACGCTTCTTTGAATCCACGGTGAAACCGACTGCATGAGAAAATCACATATTGGCGGCCGGCCTCATGGAGAAAAATTATACGAGGTAAAACATTCGGCGTTGGGCTGCTTAGCCATATGAACGTAGTTTAAAGTAGTGTTTGGTGAAAACAGAATAGTATGCATGTGTAAGCAATCACGTTTTTCTTAATCAATACAAACAAAAATAATCAGAATAAAACTAATTTAATATAATAGGGATCATAATTGTTTTGTTTATATTTAATAAGTGTTTTTAAGAAAGATTCCTTATACTCATATATTGTAGAAACTAATCCTAAATTTGTTAGTTTTGTAAGTATTTTATGCACACACATTCAATTATCGTGAATAATAAATTCAATTAATAAAGAGTTTTCGAATAAGAGTGATATTTCTTTTTTTTTAAAATACACTAATTGTTAAGGAAATGCAAATGTTATTTATTTAATGTTAAGTACAATCGATACAATTAAGTTTTGAATAAAACGTCATTCAAATGGCCTCCACGACTTCAAATAACCCCACAAGAAATAGTCTAATGGTGTTAAATCACAACTTCTTGGAGGCCATTCAATATCACAATTTCTTGAAATAATCGAATATCTAAACTTTTCTCACAATAATTCGGTTGTTGCACGTGCTGTGTGGCACGTAGCACCGTCTTGTTGGAAACAGATGTTGTCAAGATCAACATCTGTTTCCAACAAGTTTTTGGTCTGGTGGAATCATCGGTCCGAATAAAAAGTACGGACCGATGATTCCACCAGACCAAAAACCACACCAAACTGTCAATTTAGGTGAATGTAATGGGTGTTCATGAATAATTTGTGGATTTTCTTCGCACCAGAATCGACGGTTTTGTTTATTTACCGCACCACTCAGATGAAAGTGAGCCTCATCGGAGAAGATGACTTTTCAAGTTGTTTCAAGGTAAAATCAGCAAATTCACGACGTTTAATGTGGTCTGATGGCTTAAGTTCTTGAGTGATAACAATTTTATACGGATGCAAGCCCAAATCCTTTCTCAAAATCCGCCAGATTTTGGTTTGAGACAGTCCCAATTCTTGAGAACGTCATGGAATCGACAAATTGCTGTCTTCAGCAACACTTGCCTGAACGGCAGCAATATTTTCATTACTTCGAGCGGTTCTTTGTCTTATTGGCACTTGAACATTATGTAAAGAAAATGTACGCTCGAAATTTTTAACAATTCGGCGAATAGCGAGCACAGTTGGACGATTATTAGACCACAAAATGGCAAAATGGCAAAAAAGATAGTTTCGATAACCATTTCAGACGTAATCGTCGATTCATAGCTAAATCAAAGAATTCAGGTTTTAACACGGGTGATTTATTATTTGATGACAATATTGTAACTGGACAAAACAATAACTCTACCATTCACGGGGAAATTCACATAACGGCACCACCCACACATATTGTTGACAACTCAGATGTGGTGCACACTGAGGTAGAACTGCCATTGGGTACAACTGACTCATCAGACGAGTGTGATACCGCTGGTAGTTGTGCTTCAGAATCTGATTCTGAGCCAGAAAATGTAATACAACCTACAGTTCCAGAACATCAATTTACAACCACTAGGGGTGGTCGAACAAGACGTCCACCACAAAGATATGGCTGGTAGTTCAGGAATAATTTAATTATACATAAATTTCATAATATTAATAATTAAATTAGCTCTAAGAAAAAAGCGTGTAATGAGTGCGTTCACCGGTTCATCGGTTTATCGGTTCACATCATTGAATGACAACTAACTCTGACACCAAAATAACCAATGTTGTATAAGTTAGTTAAGCAGATATAAGTTAGTTAAACCTTGACCACCAAATTTTAAACATCTATTACACCTAATAAAATATATATGTGTTTCAATATATTTCATATTAAAATATGACACCTAATAAAATATATGTGTTTAAAATATATTTCATGTGTTTTAATATATTTCATGTGTTTAATATTAAAATAAATATGCCTATTTATAACATGGTGTCAGAAGTGTAACAGAATAATCGGACACAAGATTGTGTGTTTGAACAACAACAATACAGAGCAACGTGGCAGTCACATTCTTTGTTGTATGGAAATAATTTTTCAAATTCATCGGGAAAAATACACAAATCTACGAATCATCGGGCAGAAAAAACAATTCTTTGGGACGAAACATTGCTTAGAACTAATTTTCATCGATATATTTCATCGGGATTTTCATTAGTTTTCTCATATTTACATCGGATTGAAAGTGCAATGGCAAACAGTCAGCGTATACCAGAAACGTTGGACTGTACAAATATATCAACCGAATGGCCGATATGGAAACGAAATTTCATAGTTTACATGATTGCGAATGACAAATCTAACGTTACTGAGTCAATGAAAATCGCACAATTCATTTGGTTAATTGGTACACAAGGTGCCAATATTTATAACACGCTAGTCCCAAATGACGGCACGTGAACATTTTCTAATTCCAACAATAAATGATTTTTCGTCAAAATTGGCAAACAAACGGGTTTTTACTGTACTTGATCTCAGTAGCGCATTTTGGCATATGGAACTGGATAAAAGAAGTTCGGACCTGACGACATTTATGACTCCATTTGGACGATACAGATTCAATCGAATGGCATATGGTTTAAATTTCGCGCCTGAGGCATTTCAACGAAAAATGATTCAAATTTTTGGGGACATAAAGGGGGTTTTGATTTACTTTGATGACATGGCAAAAGTGGCAGAAAATGAACAGGAGCATGATAAAATAATGCAAATGATTCTTGAACGTGCACGGAAAAACAATGTCAAGTTTAATCCAGAAAAAAATTAGTACAGACAGGGAGAAATTAAATTCATGGGAAATATTATTTCATTTGGAAAAATAAAAACCCTGCAAAAATACAGTGATGCCATCCTTGAAATGAAAAAACCAAAAGACAAGGGGGTAGTCGCAAGATTCCTGGGTCTTTTAAAATACATTGCTCGATTTTTGCCAAACCTTTCAAAATCCACTGCAAACCTTCGAAACTTAATACGTAACGGTGTGGAATTTGACTGGACAGGGAGTTTACAAATTTGCTCAATATTATATCATCTGATCCGATTTTGGCAATTTATGATCCGCAAAAACAAGTCACTGTGCAAACGGATGCATCAAAGGACGGATTGGGTTGTGTGCTGGTGCAAGATGGACACCCGGTAGCATTTGCATCACGAACACTGAGCAAGAGTGAACAAAAATGGGCTCAAATTGAAAAGGAATTGCTCGCAATTGTATTTGCATGTCAAAGATTTCATTTTTTTTGTACGGTCGTGACTTCACGGTTGAAAGTGACCACAAACCAGTTGAAACGCTAGTAAAACGTGACATTGATGACGTTACGGCACGTCTACAGCGAATGTTCATGCTGTTGTTAAAATATCCCAATGCTAAGGTGGTATACAAACTGGGCAAAGACATGCTTATAGCTGACTGCTTGTCGCGGGCACAGCTCGGGGAAATTGAAGAGATCAAGGAACTATCGAGTATAGTTCATTAGGTCACAAATCGGTTTGTGTAAATGAAGAAAATTACAAATTTTATCGGAATGTCATGCAAACTGATGAAAAATACAAGCGAATCTGCCAATATGTCGAAAATGGTTGGCCCGGATATCATCAAGTTGATGATTTTGTCCGACAGTTCCACAAATTGAAATCGTCACTGCATGTGGAAAATGTTGTTCCAACACAACTTCAGAACAAAATAGCCAGGTGGCTTCATGAATCGCACATGGGCATTGAAAAAACACTTTCGCGTGCACGCATGCTCTACTATTGGCCTGGTATGAATGGTCAAATCAAAGCATTGGTTCAGTCATGTCATGTGTGTGAAAAGTTCAAGCGGAACAACCAAAAGGAACCACTAGTTCAGGAGGAAACACCCAAGTATCCAAATTCAACAGAATGGAACTATGGAACGGTTGTGGGTGATGTTAATGGGGGATCATATATAATTAAAAATAGTTTCGATAACCATTTCAAACGTAATCGTCGATTCATAGCTAAATCAAAGAATTCAGGTTTTAACACGGGTAATTTATTATTTGATGACAATATTGTAACTGGACAAAACAATAACTCTACCATTCACGGGGAAATTCACATAACGGCACCACCCACACATATTGTTGACAACTCAGATGTGGTGCACACTGAAGTAGAACTGCCATTCGGTACAACTGACTCATCAGACGAGTGTGATACCGCTGGTAGTAGTGCTTCAGAATCTGATTCTGAGCCAGAAAATGTAATACAACCTACAGTTCCAGAACATCAATTTACAACCACTAGGGGTGGTCGAACAAGTCGTCCACCACAAAGATATGGCTGGTAGTTCAGGAATAATTTAATTATACATAAATTTCATAATATTAATAATTAAATTAGGTCTAAGAAAAAAGCGTGTAATGAGTGCGTTCACCGGTTCATCGGTTTATCGGTTCACATCATTGAACGACAACTAACTGTGACACCAAAATAACCAATGTTGTATAAGTTAGTTAAGCAGATATAAGTTAGTTAAACCTTGACCACCAAATTGTAAACTTCTATTACACCTAATAAAATATATATGTGTTTCAATATATTTCATATTAAAATATTACACCTAATAAAATATATGTGTTTAAAATATATTTCATGTGTTTTAATATATTTCATGTGTTTAATATTATAATAAATATGCCTATTTATAACATGGTGGCAGAAGTGTAACAGAATAATCGGACACAAGATTGTGTGTTTGAACAACAACAATACAGAGCAACGTGGCAGTCACATTCTTTGTTGTATGGAAATAATTTTTCAAATTCATCGGGAAAAATACACAAATCTACGAATCATCGGGCAGAAAAAACAATTCTTTGGGACGAAACATTGCTTAGAACTAATTTTCATCGATATATTTCATCGGGATTTTCATTAGTTTTCTCATATTTACATCGGATTGAAAGTGAAATGGCAAACAGTCAGCGTATACCAGAAACGTTGGACTGTACAAATATATCAACCGAATGGCCGATATGGAAACGAAATTTCATAGTTTACATGATTGCGAATGACAAATCTAACGTTACTGAGTCAATGAAAATCGCACAATTCGTTTGGTTAATTGGTACACAAGGTGCCAATATTTATAACACGTTAGTCCCAAATGACGGCACAAATGATTCATTGCTGGGCACAACAAGAGCAACGGAAGTGGTTGCAAAGACAAGTACCGCACCGGCTGTTGCTATTGGTGATGTAACAAAACAACGTACATTGAATGAGGTCATAAAAAAGTTTGACGAATTTTGTTTGCCGCAAAAGAACACGGCGATGGAAACGTTCAAATATAATTCTATCGTTAAAAAGGAGAAGCAAATGTTTAACGAATTTGAAACGGAGCTTCGCACACAACTATATCATTACGAATTTACATTTGCATGCGGCCAATCATACGAAAATCGTATGCTTCGTGATCGAATCATCGTCACCATTCATGACAAGAGACTGCAATTGAAATTACTGGATGACCGTGACATTACATTGCAAAGAGTGATTGAAGCGTGCAAGTCATTTGAAGCGGCGTCAACACACAAGAGCATGTTGGAATCGAAATCAACTGCAAGTATCGTGGAACCAACTATCAACGCCGTTAATAAAATTTGCTTCAATTGTGGTGAACGTTAGGACATAAAACACAAAAATGAATGCCGTGCAAGGGGAGAAACGTGCAGGATCTGCTCGAAAGTAGGTCATTTTCAACGAATGTGTCGTTCAAGGCCGAAGCGCAACAACAACAACAGCGGTAGCGGTAATAACAACAATAACAGCGGCAGTATGGTGAATAGGAGCGGCGTTGCTGGCTTGAGCTGGGTCGACATGAAATGTAAGTCATTTAATGATTGTGAATCCAAATGTGAATCAGAACACACTCTTATTTCGAATAATCTTTATTGTAGAATTAATTCAGTTGAAAAGGGAAAATGGACCAAAGCATATCAGATTGGACACGAGACCATTACATTTATGATTGATACGGGGTCAGATGTCAACTGCATACCATTGAATGTGATACAGAAATTAAACATTAATTTTCAAAAAGAACCAATTAAATTCAATGTATTCGATTACAGTTACAATAAAGTTAATGTATATGGTTTGGTCGAACTGACATGTTTTGAGTCAAGAACAAAAGAATCAAATAAAGCAAAATTTCTCATTGTTAATAATAAATCAGAACCAATACTTGGGCTTGAAACTTCAATTAAATTAAAAAACATGTTTTGAGTCAAGAACAAAAGAATCAAATAAAGCAAAATTTCTCATTGTTAATAATAAATCAGAACCAATACTTGGGCTTGAAACTTCAATTAAATTTGGATTAATTAAACGCGTGGATATCAATGCTATTGCTTGCTTACCGAAAGAAAAAGAACAATTTGTGGAGAATAATTGGGATTTATTTCATGGCATAGGGAAATTTCCTGGACCGGTCTCGATTTATTTGCAGGAAAATTCAAAACCGGTATTGCATTACCGAAAGCGGGAAAAAATGGTGGCCGATGATATCATTTCACCGGTAGATGATCCAACTGACTGGGTGAACAATTTGCAAATTGTCGAACGACCAAATGGAGGACGGTTGCGACTCTGTTTGGATCCAAAACCACTGAACGCATGTATTAAACGTGAACATTTTCTAATTCCAACAATAAATGATTTTTCGTCAAAATTGGCAAACAAACGGGTTTTTACTGTACTTGATCTCAGTAGCGCATTTTGGCATATGGAACTGGATAAAAGAAGTTCGGACCTGACGACATTTATGACTCCATTTGGACGATACAGATTCAATCGAATGGCATATGGTTTAAATTTCGCGCCTGAGGCATTTCAACGAAAAATGATTCAAATTTTTGGGGACATAAAGGGGGTTTTGATTTACTTTGATGACATGGCAAAAGTGGCAGAAAATGAACAGGAGCATGATAAAATAATGCAAATGATTCTTGAACGTGCACGGAAAAACAATGTCAAGTTTAATCCAGAAAAAAATTAGTACAGACAGGGAGAAATTAAATTCATGGGAAATATTATTTCATTTGGAAAAATAAAAACCCTGCAAAAATACAGTGATGCCATCCTTGAAATGAAAAAACCAAAAGACAAGGGGGTAGTCGCAAGATTCCTGGGTCTTTTAAAATACATTGCTCGATTTTTGCCAAACCTTTCAAAATCCACTGCAAACCTTCGAAACTTAACACGTAACGGTGTGGAATTTGACTGGACAGGGAGTTTACAAATTTGCTCAATATTATATCATCTGATCCGATTTTGGCAATTTATGATCCGCAAAAACAAGTCACTGTGCAAACGGATGCATCAAAGGACGGATTGGGTTGTGTGCTGGTGCAAGATGGACACCCGGTAGCATTTGCATCACGAACACTGCGCAAGAGTGAACAAAAATGGGCTCAAATTGAAAAGGAATTGCTCGCAATTGTATTTGCATGTCAAAGATTTCATTTTTTTTGTACGGTCGTGACTTCCCGGTTGAAAGTGACCACAAACCAGTTGAAACGCTAGTAAAACGTGACATTGATGACGTTACGGCACGTCTACAGCGAATGTTCATGCTGTTGTTAAAATATCCCAATGCTAAGGTGGTATACAAACTGGGCAAAGACATGCTTATAGCTGACTGCTTGTCGCGGGCACAGCTCGGGGAAATTGAAGAGATCAAGGAACTATCGAGTATAGTTCATTAGGTCACAAATCGGTTTGTGTAAATGAAGAAAATTACAAATTTTATCGGAATGTCATGCAAACTGATGAAAAATACAAGCGAATCTGCCAATATGTCGAAAATGGTTGGCCCGGATATCATCAAGTTGATGATTTTGTCCGACAGTTCCACAAATTGAAATCGTCACTGCATGTGGAAAATGTTGTTCCAACACAACTTCAGGACAAAATAGCCAGGTGGCTTCATGAATCGCACATGGGCATTGAAAAAACACTTTCGCGTGCACGCATGCTCTACTATTGGCCTGGTATGAATGGTCAAATCAAAGCATTGGTTCAGTCATGTCATGTGTGTGAAAAGTTCAAGCGGAACAACCAAAAGGAACCACTAGTTCAGGAGGAAACACCCAAGTATCCAAATTCAACAGAATGGAACTATGGAACGGTTGTGGGTGATGTTAATGGGAGATCATATATAATTAAAGATAGTTTCGATAACCATTTCAGACGTAATCGTCGATTCATAGCTAAATCAAAGAATTCAGGTTTTAACACGGGTAATTTATTATTTGATGACAATATTGTAACTGGACAAAACTATAACTCTACCATTCACGGGGAAATTCACATAACGGCACCACCCACACATATTGTTGACAACTCAGATGTGGTGCACACTGAAGTAGAACTGCCATTGGGTACAACTGACTCATCAGACGAGTGTGATACCGCTGGTAGTTGTGCTTCAGAATCTGATTCTGAGCCAGAAAATGTAATACAACCTACAGTTCCAGAACATCAATTTACAACCACTAGGGGTGGTCGAACAAGTCGTCCACCACAAAGATATGGCTGGTAGTTCAGGAATAATTTAATTATACATAAATTTCATAATATTAATAATTAAATTAGGTCTAAGAAAAAAGCGTGTAATGAGTGCGTTCACCGGTTCATCGGTTTATCGGTTCACATCATTGAACGACAACTAACTGTGACACCAAAATAACCAATGTTGTATAAGTTAGTTAAGCAGATATAAGTTAGTTAAACCTTGACCACCAAAT